>JANHFO010005638.1:0-11706 GCA_032468095.1 Pareas carinatus | reverse complement strand
ATTGCCAAAATGTTGCCAAGATATTCTCAATCTTACATGGAAGAAGACCCGAACACACCTAGACCTACATACCTGTACCCATGAAAATCTACGAAAACTAATATATATGTCAATGTCAAGTGATTGGCCTTGGAGCAACTTATTCTATTCCAGTTGAAGCTGCCTTTCATAAAACCAATGAAGGAAATTAATGTTTATTATAAAGCAAGTGGGTGCTATAGATAACATCCAGAAATTAAAATACTTACTCTTACCAGAATTTACAGTTTTAAAACCTACCTATGAATGTTAAGCTATCACTTAGAGTCAGAAGCGATGTATAGTTGCCAACAAGAAAGTTCTATTGTATCCATGTTCCGTTTGCAGCTTCCTGTAAAAGTCTGTTTGATCATGGGAAGCACAGTGTTGACTATGTAAGAGTTTTGCTTCCACCCAGCATAGCCTTTTCTACATTAATACCTGGCATGCTGGTGATGATTGGGCAAACCCATGTTCTAGTGTACTCTTAGTCATAGAAATTGATTTGTTGTTTTTGGGCTATTAACATACTGTATATTTTTGGAAGAAATATAATAGAGCTGCTGTATATAGAACTCTTAGTTTAGTTGTCGCATCTTGAAGATAAATCATCCCGGATGGAAGGAGGGCTCAAGCAAGGAATCAGTCTGGACTACCTACATAACACGTGAGGTAGGTCTGACCCCTCCCCCCTTGAGTACCAAGTCTGGGAAGATTTTTGTATTAAAGGAAGGGAACAAAATAGTTATTTTTAACTCTACATTGGTGGATCTGGTTGCTTGCGCCTGACACACATAATTCTTGCTGGAACAGATCTTACTTATAAAGGTCCCTTGAAAAACCAACCTAAAGGGTTTGAGTTTCTTTCTTTTAGAAAAACATTCATGACATAAACAACAATTGTACTATTCTTTCAATTTGCCCATGAAAATAAAGGTTAGGCTCATCAGTCAGTAGCTTTTCTTATATACAAAGATGATCTGATAGTAACTATAAACCTTGTAACAATGTTATCTCTTTTCTGCCATTTAATGACCATTTGGACTTTTGCAACCCAGATTTAGTAACCCTAACATATATCGTTTTAGAGTTCTGACATGTAACCTTCAAGCTTAACATGAGACTCACATTTGTTTGCCAATTGCCTGAGTTCCTTTCAAAGGCTGCAAGAATAGAAGAGATAGTTAATTAACTCTCAGGACTGGAAAAAATGAAAAGATGACAATTTGCCAGATGCTTTAGGACAGTGAATGGTCAACATTTTGGACACTGAGTCCCGGGACGAGTCACGGTTAATGAGTTGCAGCTCATGATGTTATTGCCTGGTGCTGCTACTCTCTTTCTGAGCATGTGCATGGCCCCGTGATGTCATCACCCAGCGCTGCTACTCTCTTTCTGAGCATGCTCAGCTCTGGGGCAATTGTGGGGCAACTTGGCTCACATGCAAACAGAGAAGGCTCTACATGCCCGCTGCGGCACATGTGCCATAGGTTCGCCATTACTGCTTTAGGATCTCTAGTTAAGCATATGAACAGCCAGTTGTCAATAAATGAGTTACTTCATCCAAGCACTTCTCCAGTTGGCTGGAAAACAAGGAAAGAGATGGAATCTCTCTTTCATTACTTCCCTCAGGTTATACTGAAGTAAAAGCTTCTTTAGAGATCCAAACAAGACTTTCTTAAACTGGAGAAAAGAGCAGTATGATGGATGTGGACATAGATAATATTTGCTCTCCTGTCCCACGAGGGCTCTGTATTCAGCAAACAGTGGGGAAGGATGCCTTGTATATATTGCTGAAATGTGCATATGGTATATCCATGGACATTGAACAGAAAGCAAAACACAGTTCTGTTTCAAGTTTATATCCAGAACTCTGCCGGGCTAATAATTTAAAAGTCCTGTCATCTACTGCAATGTCCCCTGGATTTTTAGAATGGGGTTCTTTATATTTTAAAGAGATGTTAAAAGACTGAAGGAAGTGTCCCACATTTGAAATAATGCCATTTTCATTACAATCAACACAAGTCAGGTTGATTTACTTGAGCCGAAAGAATTTGGCAGTCGAAACAAAACCAGGCTAATAATAAGCCATTTTTATTTTCTTTGACTGAGCCTCCGATGGCCTGGCTTTGTTTTTCCTACTTCCATCATGTTGTCAAATGAAATAATCATCAGAATGTTTTTTAATTTAAGCCTCTCTCCCAAAGGCAAAATAAAAATACCCACCACCTTATTTCACTGCTCCTTGCCTGCAACAAGAAACTTGCGCTTTGCCATTTATCTGGAAGACAGAGTTGGCAGCTGAAAAAGATAACATTCTGAACATATTTTCTCACATTGTTTTACCTGCTCTAACTGTTCACAGATGGTGTCTCTAAATCTTGCTTTATATGTTATTAGAAAGAGATACACATAGCTTCAAGACCACACCTCACTTCAGAAGCATTCCAGTTACAAATTAATCCAACCCTCTGCCAAAGATGGCTTAGGAATTTCCTTCCCAATTTCCCCCCTTTTTTTCCAGCTTAGCATCTACAGAATTGCTAGGAATAGCCTCTCACTGGCATGCTCTCTCTACACTCAGAAACTGAATTCCTTCCTTGTATTTAGTGGCAGAACGGAACTATTTCAAACATTATTCAGCCTTAAATGTGATTGAGTTCTACAGTCAATCATAATCACAATCACAATACAGCCACAATTAATTTGTTCCCCTGATTTCAGATGAACTCTAGAAAAACCAGTTTCCGTTACCTACCTACCTACCTACCTACCTCTCTCGCGCTCGCTCTTTCTGTCCCATTCTGTCTCTGTCTCTCTCTGTGTGTCTCTCATTTTCTCTCATTCTCTCTCATTCTCGCATTCTGTCTCTGTCTGTCTCTCATTCTCTCTCATCCTGTCTCTGTCTCTTTCTGTCTCTCTCTCATTCTTTCTCTCTCTCTGTCTCTCATTTTCTCTCATTCTGTCTCTGTCTCTCTCTGTGTCTCTGCCTCTCTCTCTCTCCCCTACATCAGATTCTGCCTTTTACACAAATTTCTGGGACCAAGTCTTACATTTAAATTTTGACTTTGTGCTGGGGCCATAGACCATAAAGTGGGAGGGATCCAGAATTTTTCTCAATTAATTATTTCATCTGATTGGACAGTTTGTGGGTAAATCTGAGTAACAAAGACAGAACTTGAAAATATCCTTGCCGTGACAGCACCATTTCCTTCAGTCTCACAAATATATATACAAATATCTCAGATCTCCCATAGACTTAGAACAATTAGAACACATCCTTGTTAGTGTGGCCTTCAGAAAGAAAGATACTCTTCCCCCCCCCAAAAAAATCTACTTCAGATTTTACTTGTTGCTATAGTGGAATTTTCCTTTCTCAACATTTTTATTCACCAAAATAAAAGATTTTCACATCTTAGCCAATTAGCTCATTGGCTCAAAAAGACCTTTCAAAGCTTTCATTCCTCAGATTTTAAGTCAAGCATGACTGTTATTTCTCCAGAATAGTTTTTTGATTCTATGGGAACAATTGTAGTTACAAATAATTAAGTAGTTCTGATGATGTTACCTAGTTTGTGTAATGAGATAGCTGTAAGAAAACAACCAAGCTCAAAGAGCACAAAGGACACCTCAAATAATTAAGTATGCTGCTTATATGTCAAAATCACAGGTTGCTTCTCTACATTTTCATGCATATAAATGCACTGGTGCCTGGGACTTATTATGTGAATTTTATCTCCCATATTTGTAACTGCTGTCAATCCTTTAAAATAATTTTCTATATCTGTACATAGTGCACCTTTGAACACACACTCCTTCTCCATGAATATTTCTAAAGCCTCTTTGCCGGATATTGATGACTCTGAAATGGTGCCTCATCATTATCTGGTTCCTTAATGCCTCCTTTTTTGAGCTGTATTAATGCACTGAGCAAATGTCAGTAAAAGATAAGCATAAGAAATGTTACACGAAATATTTCCTATGGTGTCTAAGCAGATGCCTCTGAAAATCCAGAAGGTTATCATGCCAACAGTTTCTTCTCAAGTATGGACTTTATGAAGCTAGAAAGATAAATCTACATGTGATTTGTAGCAATGGATTGTTGATGTGTGTTGTATGTCAATATATGAAGGGGAGAGGAGGAGGTCCAACAAGAAAAAGAAAAAATATTGTCAAGCAATATTGTTTTGATGTCACATTTATAGCTTGGATGCTACTTTATGCTGGTACTCTTAACGGATGTATACTTTTTCTTCTATTAAAGGATTGAATATATGTAATAAAATTACATTGCCTTGTCTTCCTACCTCTGCCAAGGAAAGTCTTAGCATCAGTTCAATTTCCATCTTTTAAGTGAGTTGTTAGTACTTAAGAATTACAGAGAAAAATAAATAGCAAAAATCAAAATGCTTGTCAACTAAAGACGATAAGAAAACTACATTTACTTAGTAAATATTTTCTTAGCAATGTCTTTGATCAGCCACATACAGCAATGGAAGAAAGTTTCATAATGTTGCGACAAGCATCTCAAAAGTCTATTCAATCATAGGTTCATCCATCATATTAATGGATGTTTTGTTGGTTAAGTACATTAGCCCATAATCCTTGCTTTACAAACCAAATGGCATTGTTGTTACCTCATGCTAAACCAAAGGCAAACAAGCTAGATCAAGGCAATATAATGTGTGAACCAAGTTTAAAAGGGTTCAGAAGATTATTTTAGAAGTTAGGAAAGAGAACCCCTTCTTTTTTTCTATTATCCTGGTTCAAAACTACAGAAGAGACACTTATGGCCTAATTATTGCTGGACTAAACTCTCAGCCTCTCTCTTGATGGACCAGATTGACTGAGGAGATGCAGGTCAGTAACCTGTAAAAGACCATTCCTGCCTAAAACAAAAAGGGCTTTAAATGTCGTCAATATTATTTGCAAATAAATTGGAAGCTTATATAGTTTTCATTAAGAAGTGGTAGATATCTGTTATAGTTAAGCAGTTTTCCCCCTTTTGAGTTTCACATATTTGAGGAACTTTCAATATGCTGAATATATATAAAGAATTCGTCACCTCATTTCTGGACACCGATGGCAGTGTGTTGAGACAAGTAGACAGACATACAGTAGGTAAATGTCACAAATACACTATATAATACATAAGTAGACAGTCATATTATGTGCACATATATATACTGCATATTGTATCTATTATTATAATATAACACTGTTGTTATATGCCATAAACACCCGAGCATCTATTATATTATCTAAGGAAAAACTATCAGGAAGTGCAGCTTCTTGAGATCTTTCTTCTTCTTCTTCTTCCTGGAGACTGATATTTGGTTAAACTTATAAAATTCTGCTCACATTATTGTTGTAATTCTGGCCCTACTTCAAAAATTAAATGTTTATAAAAGTTTGTTCAGACTTTTCAGCTATAAATGAAATGCTATAAAGTTTTCACTTGAAAATACAGGGAGTGTAGTATACTTAACTAGAGCCATTTTGGGGGTGAAAGTCTAGAACTCTTATGGCTGTTAGATTTCTATTTTATATGGTTTTTTTTCTTTGAATTCTCTTTTATGTTAGCAATGATTAGAATAATCTTCCTACTCCTAAGTAATTCCCAAAGGGCAATATGTTGAAAAGGACACCACTTGAGTGTGTGTATCAAAAGTGCTTTTTCAAAAGGCAACTGGATGGTTTTTCCCTTGAGGAAAAAAATCTAATTCCATCTTGAAAAGCACCTTTGAGACAATTGTGACCTGATATTCATCCAGCACTTACCAGAAGATCCAAGAGCCGCTGGCTGCAGTCCTCCATCTTGTGTGGACAGAGCTAGGAGGGAATAGAGCGGTGGTTAATGATGATTGGTTAAGGTGTGCTGTTCGTGCCGAATTTAAACAGCAAGCAGTCGGCTCGGGTTTTTGCTGACAGTTTTTTGAATCTGTTACAAAGCAAATAAAAAGGTTTACTGTTTGTTGGAGTTCGGAGTCCTGTCTTCCTTTAGTGTCCACGTTCCACGTGGATGACTGAGAATCTCCATAGACACTTGACTGTGTATTGAAATAGGTGAAATGGCCTAGCTTTCTCCAAGCTTTCTTATGTTTAACTGAAAGGTGCTCAATTTTCACCGAAGATTTTCAAGTAAACTGGGAGTAAACACTTACGGCAAGGTTGATATCAGAAAAGTTCACTTTTTATTTAACCAACTAGTTATATATAATTTCATTAGGAGCCACAATATTCTGATTAAATGACTGGCACCACATATTTACATATAACTATGTGGAGCATGATGATTTCTATTTGCATATATGCAAAGAACTTAGACTGACAAACATAATTAGATTTAGAATTGGATACACTTCTGGGACTGAATTACACGTCCTTCATGTCAGAGGACTAAGAGCCAAGTTGTTCTCAGTGTGCCACCAAATTAGCCCTATAAATTAGGCTTTGGAAAAACAAACCTCTAGGTGGAACCAGGCAATTGACAATTTATTCATGACATAGTGGACTGGCTCTAATTGCTCAAACTCAACACAGGCCAGCTATTAATTTGTGGAAATAAACAAGGCAAAAGTGGGAATGGGGAGGGGGGGGGAACCAGAATAAAGTGACAAAACTAGAAGAAATGTCTTGCTAAATGCTGAATGAATATCTAGGGACCAATTGGGCTCATAAGCTATGAATTGGTTCTTTCACTTGAAATCTGATCTGGGTCTGTATGATACTGAAGGAATGAGAGTTAATTTTGCAATCCTTAGTGCAAGCTGGGACCTGTCACCCCCTCGATGGCCTCTGTGGGTCCCTAAAATAAAAGTGTTATTTTATATATATATATAAAAAACATCTGTCTTGTCAAATTTCAGCATTCTTGTTAAAACTGCCTAACATTTCAATAAAAATCACCAAAATCTCATGAGATTTTGCTAACTTTGTGAGATTGTGAGCATTTTAGTTTTGGCTACCCAGCACATAAAAAGATTACTGATCCCTGCCTTAAGGATATATCAGCCTCAGTCTAGAGTCTTCCCAATCTATTCTGGTGGGGAGGCCTTTCTTCAATCCGATGACATCCAGGGATAGTGACTATAGCTCTAAGATTCAGAAACCTTTCTGTAGACTTTTCTTTATTTCAGTCACTAAAAGCCGTTGGGTTCATCCCTATTGGCTAATTAGTTACCACCACTTTCAAAGACCTTGGATTAATATATGCAGCATTCGGTATACATAATTTTCCCTGAAGACATGCAGATGATTTATTATTGGGATCAAAATATAATGAATTACCCATATGAGATTCAAAAATGTGGTCTTCTCTGTTGAATCATAGATCTAATTAAGCCTAGCTATGGGTTTAGCTATGACCCTAATAGCTACTTTCCTATAGGGAGGTTTTGTTTTGTTTTTAAATGAAGAAGAGAGCATTTATTTCTGTGGGTTCTCATCTGCAGTTATGGAGAGGAGCGGTATAGTCATATAAAACGTTTGCACTTTAGAGAAAACAACTATGTGTTAGGATGAAACAAACTGATTTGATTGATCCCAGAAAACTAAGTTAGCAATTGATGGGAGACCACAGGAAATTCCCAAGCCTGTAGACTAGACAGGGAATTTAAAAAATCTCAGAAGAAGACAGTGACAAACTATTTTGCTACTTTCCCACAACTACATAGTTGTGTTGAGCAAGTCATCAGGAATCAAGCTGAGGTCTAGGTGCCTAGGGCAGGTTAAAATCGTTTTTTTTACTTGATACATGATTTGGGTGTGGGTGTGTCTCATTTCATACTGTGAGGTGCAGGGAAGCAAACTATAGGTCTCCTAGTTCCTAGGAAGATTCCTAGGGCACTTTCCTTTTTTGTTTGGGAAACTTTCTTAATAAATTGTAAGAATGTTGTAGATATGGCATATT
Source organism: Pareas carinatus (assembly GCA_032468095.1). NCBI lineage: Eukaryota > Metazoa > Chordata > Lepidosauria > Squamata > Pareidae > Pareas > Pareas carinatus. The sequence goes on along the minus strand of JANHFO010005638.1, from coordinate 3,776 downwards.
AACTTCAACAAAGTATTTTATAAATGCTGATATGCTGATGGAAAGCTACTTGAGTAGGGGTTGGATGGAATGACAATAAAGTGAATGGGTATTGTCTCACAAGACAGGATGTGGTATACCATAATGTCTTAAGCTAAATGAAAACAGGTTTCAGTTTATGGTGAGGATGTTATTTTATTCAGTGCCCTATATTGATGGAGAGAACATCTGTGTTCAACAAAAAGTGAATGCCTTCAGATACCAAATCAAATGGGATGAAATCAGGAAGAGAGAAATTGTTACACAAGTGTGATCATTTTCTGCCTATTAGGAGCCATCCATATGTGAGACCCAGAACTCATTATGAAACTACCAGCTGGTGGCTTCTGTCCTTTCCCAACTCTATGAGACTCCATCTGAGAGAGTCATCCTCCATCCAAAAAGCATCGGAGTGCTCACTAATTCCTATGTCATTAATTTAATCATTAAATTTAACAATGGTCCATAATTAAACAGTCAAATTAATCCATCTTTTCTCCTAGCCACGTTCATGTCTAGCTGAGAATAAAATAATCCATAAGAAGAAACTGCAACAATATAAACCTTGACTGGAGATATTCCCTATCTAATTTTTCTTTAGAATGGGGATGAAGTTTTTTCCAGCTTGCACAGAATGAGATATGCGGAACATGCAGCTGTGCCTTAGTGATTGTGTATTTCATTCATGAGGCCCCATCATCCATCTTCACTCCACTTGAATTATACTTAGAAGAAGCACAGAAATGTACAATAGAGAGTAACTAGAAATTCAGGTATAATTTTACAGCAAAAATCACAAACTGAAATAATAATATATTAATTTTCTCGGTTTTGATTCATTTTAAGTGCACTTCTATGACCTTGACTCTCTTCCATTCAACATATTTCAGATTTTTAAAAACTCCATTGCAAAGAAATAAAACAGTGTGCACACGTTATGATTTAAAGACAGTGGAAGTATTCATTTTAGCTTTAAAAAAATAACATCCATAAAGCTAAAGAACAGCCAAGGCATTGTTTAAAAGCCAAGATTTTATTGCAAGCTGTTATTGAAATTCAGGGTGGTCTTCCATCTCAGGCAAATATGGGACTTTTTAGCTGAAAACTTTACTAAACACTGCTTGGAATTTAAACACCCGAATATGCATAGTTTTATGATAAATTCTGGACTGTGGTGACCTTCAGAATGCTTTGTCAACTTGATTACCTCTTTTGGTAGTAACTTCAATCATCCCACACAAGCAAGCCCATTATATACCTATAGGATATGGGACTGCAAACTGCAGGCTTCTGAAACTCTGGATCATGCTACATAGCAATGGTTAGAATGGAAGGGAGATTAGAACCAAAATCACTGAAATCTATAGCCCCACGGAAAATGCTGGTGCTCCTGCCAATTCTTTCTCCGTACCTGGAGATCATGAGAATTTAGAAGGCTGGCCTAGAATATTGGAATAGAACTAAAGAGAAATTGGTCCAAACTCTCCCCTCGGGCACAAAACTTACTCCGTTTATGTGCTAAACCATAGTGTGGTACAATAGGTTTGGCTTAGTGCACTGTGTGACCTCATTCTTTGTGATTTAGCTTCATCAACAACAGTATTCAAAGAACCTTTGTGTTTTAGCATAATATATGACTCTCCCAGCAAACATTAAGGAAGTTTATGAAGATAAAAAGCATGAAGCTTCTTGAGGGAAAGGGGAATGAAAATCCATTAATTAACCTAGGATAGATTTCTATAACCGTTTTCAATCCGGGCATCTCGTTTTATGCTACCCAGGAAAGGCAAAGGAACTTATAACTATTTTGCCCATTTAAAGCTGAACATTCACCTCCCTTCCTCTAACCAGTGCTGGGCTCAGTCAAATTTACAATATTCCTAATTACAAAAAAATATGGCTCACTTTGAGTGAAAATTTGAAAGAACGTTTTTTTATTGAATTATTACTGTTTATTTATTTTCTCACTATTACTAAGTTATTTTGTGGGATAGCTAATATTAGCACTAGCTCCAAGCTTCCAGAGGTCCTCAGGCAAGTGGGATCTTTCTTTCTCTATGTGTCTCTGCCATTCTGCTGTCAACTAATGAAAGAGGAGAGAGAACTGAAGAACAAAACAGATATCTCAAATAGATGAAGAGAATTGTGAACAAGAAGTGACATCTGTGTTCCAACTTGTAGTAACTTATACTGCTTGTGCTCTTCATATGTGTGTCCATGCAGAAGGAACGAGTGACAATAGGTAGATGAACAACAAGACAACTGTTCCGTCTCATTGTGGCATGGTTTCCAGCAGATCCATTGATGTCAATCTAAAAGCATTAACCCCACAGGGAAGGGGAGATTGAGGCTGAAAGAATGGAATTTGCCAATGGTGAATTAGAAGTTGACCTGATCCCACCGAGGCTTCTCAGTTAACATGAATAGATGTTACCCTTGGTTTGAACAATGAGAGATAAACACAATGAACTAAGATATAAACAATGTTTTATCAGCCACAGAGTCAAAACCAAGCAAAACACACAGTGGCATTGAAAAATAGATAACATCTGTTCCTCGTGGATGCAAATTTTGGAATTTGTCAGATTGATGGGTTTCTTCTTAATGTAGCTTCTATCCAGTTCCTTCCCATGGCTTCCAATCAATTCTGATCAGCAGGTAATGCTCTACACTGTCAGCAATCTGGAAGTCAATTAAAAACTAAGTTATTTATTTTATTTTATTTATTTTATTAGATTTTTATACCGCCCGTCTCCTCACGGACTCAGTTCCACTGAATTAGCTGTGGGTAACTTCCTGAGAGGACCATACAGCAATTAAAGACTCTTCATCACAGCTTCTAGTCCCTGGGTCCTGAAAAACTATTTTAAATTCTAGAAGGAGGTGGTAAAATAAACTGTTCAGATTCCAGTAGGCATATTTATAGTCTCTTTCCAACATTGTTTGCACTGTGCAGCCACTTTCTTTTCCAGATGTAGACTTTCAGGGCAAGCAACCTTTGCACTCCCAAACATATTCAAAAAACTACTGAAACTTGCTTGTATTTATCCCTCATTACAGATTAATTTGAAGAAGATACCGTATTTTAAGATATTGTGATGTGGTAAAGACAAAAACATAAGTAGAAAAAATCTGTCCAAATACACATGCTGCTTAGTTCTTCAAAATGGGTTTCTTCCAATATCATCCCTGTCTGATCATAACCAGCTGTTACCTATAGCTGTTGCTGGAGCTATCCTGCCCTCTGCTGGGAGAAACATTCAAATGAATTTAAAAAAATAGAAATTCTGTTGAAACAAATGTGTTTGTGTGTGTTTGTGTAATAAAGATGTTCTTAGATTTCTTTTTATTATATCACAACGAGATTTCAATTAACAATGAGCTTGCTAATGAAGGTAAACAATTCAAAAAGAGAGCAGGGAAAATAATTATGGACCCCTCACACCATGGACATAATCTGTTTCAACTTCTTCCCTCTGGATGCTGCTACAGGGCATTGCAAACCAAAACAGCCAGACATAAGGACAGTTTCTTCCTTCATGCCACCAATCTGCTAAACAACTGACTTACAGGACAGTCTTAGCGCGGAGGGTGTCTTTGTGACAGGATGAAATGGTTTTTGTGGCATGATGTCGGCGCTTTATAACATGACATGATGAATGTTACATACTTTTAGACTATGAATGTATCTTTTTTTTAAAATGTCTTTATTGAGTTTATTAGATAAAATAAAAAAGAACACAAATAACTAAAACAAT
>JANHFO010005637.1:29046-47774 GCA_032468095.1 Pareas carinatus | reverse complement strand
TTTGCCTCTGTAATATTGCTTATATGGATACCCAGACTGAACTAGAGCAGATTCATTTTTATCACTCTTACACTTTCTTATACAGAAAGAAGAAAAATACTCTGTAACATTAAATACAACGACATGTTGGGATTCTTTATGAATGAAAGTAAGAAAGTCTTAGAAAAAGGGTCCTTTATTGGTTGGTTGTATGTAAATAAAATGTAATAATTGAGACATTTTTCCAACTTTCTTTAGTTTTCTGTGAGAAATGAAAGAAGTGAAGAAGGAGCAAAGCAATAATTCCTTTGGTCTGTCAACTTGAAAAGCACCAGCTTTATTGTCAATTAGAGAAATCCGTCCAGAGCAAAGTATTTCCCTTCTTCTGGCTTATCTTCATGGAGCAACAAAGCCAGGGCAAAGCAATTCAATTAAAAGAATGTGCATTAAAAATACAATAACTGACTTGCTTCATATAAATGATTTGGGATTGATGTCTTGTACTTTTCAATAACACAGCTCGATTACCCTGCCTTCCTGGACGCTCTTATCCATCCCCAAGCTTTTCCAGACACAGATTTTGGTCACTTATCAGAAATTTATTAGAGACGGTAGGAAAAAGAAGGGAAACCTGCAATTTACAAGATGCAATAGGATTCGATCGATGTGCACTTTGTGCTACAAGATCTGCATTCAGACAGTTGGATGGATCATTTTAGGCATGTTATCAAAGACTTACACAAAGGCTGGATGATGTCATTCCTTTATTCCTGTGGTTGTACAGTTTTAAACAGTCTACAGGGACCCTTGCCTGTAATCCTACCTGAGAATAAATCTCACTAAACACAATGTGGCTTTCAGTATTGCACTGTCAGAAAAAAAATAACAATAGCCAGCATTATTTCAAAGTACTATATAACTCCATGTATTATATAAATGAGAGCCAGTTTGGTGCAGTGGATTTATCATTAGACTAGACACCTGAAGTCTGTGAATTCTAGTTCTGTCTTAGGCACAAAGCCAGCAGAGTGACCTTGGACCAGTCACTTTTTCTCATCCCTAGGAAGGAGATAATGCATAGCCTTTTTTAAAAAAAGTATACTCTTTTATGCAACATTTGAATAGAAAACTGTATCACAAGATTTGGATAAAAGATGAATCCAATGAAATGATTCTTCTGATTTTTATATAAATTGCTTTGATCATCTTAAAAATGTGACCAAACTTAAATTCTTCCCTGTCCCTATTCACAGTAGATGAGATTTCCTTCCTTCTGAAAAAAAATAATGAATGTAGTATTATATTTTGAGTATTTAAGTCAAGAACCCCAAGACCCCTATGTGATCAGTAATGTGTTCCTAGCATTCACCAAGGCTCAACTGCAAATACTGTTGATAAATCAGTTGTGTTTGATAGGAGAGGAATACAAATGAATGTGCATTTTAAAAGTGCTGGAATTGATTGGGGATTATGATCCTTAGTGGATCAAAGGGAGTTTGAATTCTTTGAACTTAGACTTGTCTGTCTAGCATAAATTCATGATCACGTGAACTGCCTCAAATACCCATGAATGTAAAGGACAGATATAAACAGATGTTTTTTTACCACAACCCTAGGTTGCATTTCTGTACATAATTCCCTGTATCTATTTATTATAAAGACTGAAACATGCATCCCAAAATCTAGAGTTGCAGGGATACAGTAGTTATATTCAAAAGAGAAAGTTAAAAGAGGAGAGGCTGATAGGTATATAGATAAAGGTAATGCCGACAAATAAACATCTCTATCATTTAAGGTCCAGAAATACATCTTTAATTTGTATGTCCTTCCTGTTGCCCTTCTAATGCACAAACTCAAAGGAACAGTAGTTTTAGTACAGTATATGTTAAGGGGAATTTCTGTTTTGTCTCAAAATCTCTGTATTGCTGCTGAAGTCTTTTTTATTTGCTTATGCTGACGTTTCCCTTTGCATGAAGAGAGATCCCATAATCCTGGAGATCAAAGAGCCGTGCAAGTTTATTGATTGATTTCCTTGTGTCATAGGTTAGAGTGTACTGTCAAACAAGAGGGATATTAAGAAATTGAAAGAGTTACAAATATGAGAACAGGAGAGTAAAGGGCATATACTCAAGGAGCTATTTAACTCTGCTGTAAGTCAAAGTGAGTTTGATATATAACCACTGTAGGTTGCTAAAAACGTGAATAGGAAAGGGAAATGGTGTGCAAAGATGTTTCGTTATCATATTTTGCAATGGGATTTGCTATTTTTCCTCTCCAAACATAGCTAAAGCTATGAACTTTCTGTTGAAAACAAGCAATATATATGGGATAAAGGGGATGGGTAATATTTAGAAGTAAGTGACAGAGATTCAGTGCTGGAATGTTCAAAGACTCTCTTTAATGATTGTTTTTCTTTCTGCAACTATTTATTCATTCCTTCTAAAACTCAGCTATTGCTACTAGAGGGTGACTTTTCATATGAGATGATATAAGTAAGGAAGTTACTACTCACATATCTGTTTTTAGGAATTTTAAATATTGAAAATGGTGGAAGTTAGTCCTGATACAATCCTCTCTCTCTTTTGTATATGTGCGTAATATTTTTGTGAATAGAACAAGCAAAGCGGTGCTAGAGTGTTCATTAATGCTGATTAAATCGTCATTCCCTATTTGTGCCTTTCTAAATCGTTGGGTGAAAGACTGAAACTGATGAGAACTCTGGCCCAAAGCATTTACTGTATTGTGGGATGACTACAATTCACAGACTACAGTTGACTTCATGGATATGCCTAGCTATCTTCCTGAGTGGAATTACTGGAAATTTGCGTCTATTGCAGCTTTCCAGAAAGATATAAATACTATAAAATAAATAATCTCCAGACAGTAAAATCTGCATTACATACCTCCCCATCTAGGAATTAATATGATTGCCATGGCAAACTATCAAGAACTTGATTTCATCTGATTGCAGTTGATTCTTGAGACATAAGTATTCCAAGACGCTTCTTATTGAGCTTATGGTCACCTCTAGAATTCTGTTTCTTGTCACCTTGGAAGCTTCCACACTAATGTTGAAGCTCTTACAGGAGAAAAAAAGAGGTTTTAGCAAGAGCTTCAAGTCACCATACCCCTGTTGTTGCCAGATAAAATTTTTGAAGGAAAAATTGTGATAGGACAAAAACTGGCATGTATGTTGAAAAACACAAGCAGTTTAGCTGTATAATAGTCAGTCTTCATTGTTCTGGCACTTATTCAGAATAAAGCAGACTTAGAGATGCAAGTAGGCATGAGGGGGGGGGAAGCATGATTCTTCACTTTTCTAGTTTTTCTTAAGAGCATTTCCAAATTCCTAGGAAGTATCTGCTTGTCTCCAGATTGCAATCTTCCTGGACAAAAACTGAGGTGTTTATTACTTAAGAAGGGTATCTAGTTTTAAAACCCATTGCACATTTAACAAGTACAGTATCAGATTTATAGTTCAAACTCCTGTATTGAACAATGGTTTCGGTTGGCCTCTGTATAAATGAATGCAAAAAGCCAGTTGCTATTCAAAAACAGACAATGCAGAAGTCTTGGGAAATGAATATAGGAGAAATAAGAGTTGTAACTACAAAGAGGTCTAACTAAAGCTCGATAAACCTATAGGTACGTTTGTATCAATCCTGACTATTATACTGCAGTATCTGAAGCATTCCACATTTGGGTATCTAACATTAGTCTGGAATTTTGCCAATGAAGGTTCAAGAGTTTTATGAACTGCAAAGCACTTAACTTTCTACTAATGTACATTCTTTCCAGATGAGGTGCAGCTACTCTCTATATAACGGACATTGTGCTATTTTTACTCCTCATGAACTTTTATAGTAATTGGTGGATTTGTCTCATTCCCATATCCGTATTTGATATCATAAGTAAAGGATTCAGCAAATTCTTCCTAAAGCCAACTAAAGGCCTTTAGTTTAGCCTACATACAGTTTCTGTACTATAATCAGAGAGAATCCTAACAACTTTTGTGACATTTCAAAGTCTCTTGGGAAAATGTGTCTTGTATCTTGTGTGGCAGCAACTGTGGGGATAACATATTTCTTTGCATCCACTCTGCCTCAAGCAAGAGTAAGATTTATATATGCACTCTGGAAAGCAATGTGCTTCTTATTCTGCTTCTGACACTGCACAAATCGCTTCCCTGTTTAAAACCCAAGAGACATTTCATTGCAGCCAATCAGTATGGCTGCTAATAGGAATGCCGATTGGGCCAGAAACTAGCTAGAACTGAGCTGTTTGGTGTATGTCTCAATGGACCACTTTTCTACCCTTGTTTTTTAAGAATTCCATTTCTACCGTTAGCACTTGTTACAAGGAATTATAGATTGAACTGGAAGCTTTGATCATGTCAATGCAGAAATAAGAACCCTTTATTGTTATTCTCCAACAGCTGTATTCTGGAAATAGCACATAGCCATTTACTGTGATGGAGAAATTGCTTTGGATTATTATCCTCCTATCCTTAATATCCTTGGGACCTAAAAGGTAAGCAAGATGCCACATGACTACTCTCAAATTTCATAATTCCAGGTTAAGCCTGCAAGGCCCTACCATTACGAGGACTGGAACCACATAGATAAGCTCAGAAGAAATCTCAGGCATTTGCTGAAGGAAGTTAGGAATCTATAACCAGAGAATTTCAACAAATGCTATCATTCAGGAATAAGAAGTCATATTCAAATCCTCTTCCATGTCTTCTACTTTTCTACCTGTGTCATTTCTCTTTGCAGCAATCAGATTTTTAATTATTTTTCTGCGAAGGGAGGGGATTCTTATACAAGATTCTTTGAGAATCTTCATAGGCATCCTAGCTTTGTTGCTACTACTTCTGGAAATTCACATTTGCCAGTTTTAAAAAAAGATTCATGAGAAATATAGTATGTCCTGCTAGCAAGAAGTCAAAAGCACTGGCCTGAAGATGGCGAGTGAGACCTCAATGAAACGTCGCCAAGATGCTCTCTATCCTACATGGGAAAAGACTTGAACACACCTAGACCTACCCTGTTTCCCCAAAAGTAAGCCATTCTCCAAAAATAAGACCTACTTACAGTTTTGCCTCTCACTGAAATATATGGCATCCCCCGAAAATAAGACTTCCCCAATAATAAGGTCTCGGACTTCTGGTTCTGGGTGGCCTCAGTGGAAAAATAAGACATCTCCTGAAAATAAGACCTAGCGCATCTTTGGGTGCAAAAATTAATATAAGACAGTCTCTTATTTTCGGGGAAACACGGTAGGTTGTATAAAACAGAGACAGCTGTTTTATGTCAAACACAAGACCTGCAGGCCACATTCGGCCCACAGCCTGCGTCAATCCGGCCCATGGGACTGCTCTGGAGATGACGAGGAACCGGCCCTCACCACCTCGGCTATAGCCCACCTTAGCCAGGGAGGCCTGCAGCAACCGCTTTGTTGGAAGGTCTGCGACGACCCTGTTGGGGGGGGGTCCGAGGGGCACCGATGGCCACAGGTGAGTATGGGAGAGTCAACATGCGCTGCGGGGGAGGTCGCAAGAGGGGCAAACCCATGGCAGCAGTCCATGTGGCCCCGTGGTTAAATTGAATTTGACACCCCCGATGTATATAAACAGAGAGCAAACCTCCCTTCCTTCTAGCACTGAAGATGTTACCCAGTCTGGTAATGAAATGCCTCCAAGCAAACAGACAAGCTCAGAGAGTGTCAAGGACTCCAAAGACATGCACGAATCCGTGAACTGGAATAGCTACATTGTTACCAGACCTCTTATTTATAGAAATCAACCGCTGTACTATACAAACATTAAGAATAAATAAAGCTTAATAAAGGCTCACTCTTGAAATGAGTATACAAAATGTCTACATCAATTGTGGTGTCAGTTACAATGGCAAGTTTGCATGTCTAGGAAAGCCACATTGTAGTATGGGCTGTGGGCTTAGTGCGAGTTACAAATTTAGCTAAAATGCAAGAATGGATTAGACTGAACTGTACACCCAGTCGTAACCTTTCCCACATTTACCTTGCATTTCTGTCATTTCTTCCATGTTCTTTTTCTCTTCATCAGAGAATCCAAGAAAACTTAAAATGCAGTCTTGAAAGGGTGGAACTTTACATTCTTTCCTAAATTCTTCATTGGCAGCACAAAAATCACTAAAAGAGGGAAAGGGTGGAGAGAAAGGAATGAATTTAAAGGCAACTGTATTAAACTTTATTTCCTATTATTCTGAAATACTTGCTTTTGAGTTAAAAGAATGCAACGCAAGGCCTTTCCCCTGGAAAGATCATACATACGTGTCATTTCTTCTCTCCCAAGATCTATAAATCCACTCTGCTTTCATGATTGGAGTGCCAAGACTCACAGCTACCTGCAAACCAAGACAAGGAAAGACACCTTTCATTGTAAAGTGCTGTTAACGCTTGCGTCAGGCTACAGATCTATATGCCTGTTTCATCTTCTTGTCCTTTGTAACAAAAGGACAAAAATAGAATGGCAGGAGATTAAATGAGTCTGGGTTTCTTTTTTCTTTTTAAGAGTTTTATAAACACATACATAGTGAAAAAAAAATAAAACAAATACAAACATTGAACAGTTTTGAAAAATGAGTCTCGGTTTCAATGAGTCTGATTGATATAGAAAAATTGAAAGGGCAAATTGGGAACAAATCTGAATTTTGCAAACAAGTATTAGAAATACAACTCTGGTCCTAAAGTCTAATGGTGGAGCTACTCAAAAGTAGCATCAGATTCTAGGGTAGTTTCATGACAATCAGAAGTTTGGCAATGTCTCTTCAGTCTGCATTTGAATCTCAATCGCACATATAAACTAGTGAGCAGAAGGTTTTAATTATGCTTCTAAACAGCATAAAGGCTTTATTTAGTTGCAAACCAGCATGCTTTAATTGTTAAAGCAATCGATTAATCCACATAAGAAGCACGGATTATAACAAATACAACTTCTTCATTTAAGTTTTGAGAAGGACATATTTATTGTTCATTCTCATCTACCATCCCTTATATTTGGATACGAGTCACACTACAACTGGGGACGCGGTAGCTCAGCAGATAAGACACTGAGCTTGTCGATCGGAAAGTCGGCAGTTTGAATCACTCGCACCGCGTACTGGAGTGAGCTCCCGTTCCTCGCCTCGGCTTCTGCCAACCTAGCAGTTCGAACGCATGTAAAAAGGCAAGTAGAAAGATAGGGACCATTCCAGTGGGAAGGTAACAGCACTCTGTGGGTCTCGGGCGTCTCGTCACGCCGGTCACATGACCACAGAGCCATCTTCGGATAGCGCTGGCTCTTCGGCTTTGAAACAGAGATGAGCAGCAGCGCCCCCTAGAGTCAGCTATGACTAGCAAACATGCGCGGCGGGGGGGGGGACCTGTACTTTCTACACACTACAACTGTTATGTAGTCTTAGATAAAGTTAACCTACAGGATATCTTTTTTTTATTAAAGGAAACATAATTATTTGATAGTCCAAAAATGGAAAACCGCTTGCATACGATATGAATTTGCTCAATAAAGGCATTCAAACAACAGCCAACTTTAAGCAGGTGTTGTTTTACTGAAAAAAATTACAGTATTACACCCCAATTATGAGACATCCCTTATCTATAGCCAGTTCTTATGCACTTACTCACTATATAATTTCTTTATTAGGGCGTTTGTTGCGCTTTTCTGAAGGATAGAAAGAGCGTGGCCTTGATGGATTACGAGTGATCAAATTACTAAATAACAAATTCTATTCCATTTTTGGAACATGCTCCAAACTATTAGCATGCCCTGTAGCAATAAAATATATAACTAGGAGCTTTAAATCAGCGGTCCCCAACCTTTATGGCTGGCGGGAGGGGGGGGATGAGAGGAACCAGCCTGCTGCTCGCGCAAGTCTAGCTGCAGATGAACACATCGGCCAGCTGCTTACGCGGCCCTGTTCTAAACAGGCCACGGCACAGAGGTTGGGGACACCTGCTCTAAATTATTCTTACGCTGTTCAAGGAAGCCTTCTTTTTCCTTCATCAAATCAAAGAGTTGATCACCAGAGAGGAAGTCTAAACAGGGTTCCCCTCATTCATGAAAGTAGGAAGCTATGGGTATGCCAAAATGTGGAGTATTGGATATGTTTCGGGGGTGTACACACAGATGAGGCTCATCAATAAATATTACTGAAGTATTTTAAGATTGCATTCACGGATCAAATGTCTATTTTTTGTATCCGCCCGGGTTGAATTCAGAATTAAACCCTGGACTCAATAGCTATTCACTGCTTTTAAAGCCTTGAATTACAGATATATGTATATGTAGGTAGGTTGAAAATCTACGAAAACAAATACGTATGTATGAATATATTTTGTTTGGTGTTATTCACAATGAACCGAATGTTCTGATATCTGTAAAAAGAAAATCTACATTTAAACCCTTAACGGAAAATTGAAATTTTGCTTACTCTGAATTTGTCTCCTTGTGTAGAGTTAGCCACCAGATGTGTAACTTTGGAGTTGAAGTCCCGCCGAATAATCCCTCCCATATGATGAACCAAGGTCACCAGTTTAACCTAACAGCAAAATTGAAGCATAGTTGAGCACGCTGAAATAAAATTGCTGCTGGACAAAGCAAGGATGACATTTATACTGCAGATTTCTCTTGCTGGCTTACCTAGGTAAACTTAAGCTTCTCAACAACTGTACAATTCAGTTTGAATTCCTACATCACTTTAAATCATGGCTTCTTTAGCAAAAATATGACTATCGGCTTGATCTATACAAACAATACTTTACAAACTACAATTGCCAAGTACACAAATATATTAAAGTCAAACTCAAAGCAAATCACATAATCCTGTGCTGACAAATGACCCTCTCTCCCTGCTATAATCTGTTTAATGAATATTATCAACTGAATCTTAAAACTTGAATGAAATTTAAAACCCATGTCTGTCTGGTGTAAGCCCAGCACAATATTAATAGTCAACAAATTACTTTTTTGTTCAATTCAAATTAGTGTGGTAGATCAAATCAATCTAATGAAGAACACAAAGGATCTCTGTATCTAAATTCTGAAGCTCTATTCTAATACCAAATAAAGTCAAGCTTGAAGCTGATGCTCAAATATTAACTAATATTGCAATTGTTCACCACAACAACCATATTGCTAGAAATTTGCAGAAAAAAAGCATTCTTACCAGTTCATCTTTCTTCCTGAATCCTGTGAAGCATAGCACGAGATTCACCATATTTGTGCAGTACAATGGACGACAGGCAAAGGGCAGAGGCTAAAAGAAAATCTGATTGATTAATGCCATTTCCAAAGGATGCCAATGTTTTCATTTTTTTTATTATTAAACTTATTTTATCCAAAAAAACCAGTCAAAAACTACTGTTATGGTGCAATTGCAGGGACTTAAGAAAATAGGACTCTGAATTTGGGAGAGATAATAGTACTAATACCAATAAAGCAACTATAATTTATTAAAAACTTGCATGCCTCTTTGGATGCATTCCAAAGAAGGCTCCTGAGAAATTCTAATCGTAGGCTATCACAAGACCATGGGATTCTGTCGGATAGACTGGACCCAACCCACACAGTATTTTAAAGATAATGAGTACTTTGTATTTTGCAAGGAAAGAAATGGACAGTCAGCGCCAACATTTTAGCATATGTTTGATGTGGTTTCTATTTGTTGTTCCACAGGACGAACTAGCTGTTGTGTTTGCATCAATTGCCAATTCCAGGCTAGACTCAAGGACAGCGCATGTAAAGCGTCTAACAAAGTGAAGGGCGGAAGACAGCAGCATACACCCCACCGTTTTAAGCTCATTTTCTTCCCGGAAAAGACACAGTTGCTATTTCAACCAAAGTCAGTAAAAATTGTTCCTGACTGTAGCTTCAAAAATTGTTCCCAACTGTGAAATCAGAAGAGGCTCTGACCCAGAAGCCTCAACAAAAATAATTGACCTTATTCAGAACAGGGGAAATTGATCCTTGTGACTCCTGACAATAGACATCATCTCGCTTAGATTCAATTTCATTTTAATATCTTTCATCCAGCCCATTACTGACATTAGCCAAGCATTCGGGGTACCATATCATTATCTGAAGATTTCACAGAGAAATACATTGAGTGTCGCCGGTCAACTGACAGCACCCAACTCCATACCCCTAATGATCTCTCCCAGCAGGTTCACTTAAATGCTAAACAAATACTGGAGAGAATGGCACCCTGAGGGATGCAATATAATGGCGTCTCCTCAGGAGCCCATTGCTGCCTATAGAAAGTGCTAGAAGAGTAGGTGTTTTGTATAGCATGAAGCATCTCAAAGAGAAATGTGTTTCTCACACATCCCAGAAAGATGAATCATACCGACACTGCAGAGCAAGGACCTCATTGCAGCAAATTACTTTCAATTCACACAGCCCCAACAGCAAAATTGCTAAATATTTCTCAAAGCTCATGTTATTAGACATTTGGAGACATTATCACTTTTCGTAAATGATTGTACTTTTTTGAACAAATCCATACCGATGCCTATTCAGTACTTTGATGACTTGGTAGAGTTCATAGTCTTTCCATGCTGGTGGTTTTAGTGTAGTTCTGCTATTCTTTCCTATGCGTCAATTACTTTAAATATGCTTCAGATACAAATAGCAATACATTCAAGTAAAGGAAATTGTTTTTAATTCAATGACAGAAGAAGTCATCAACTGTATTCAGAGGATATACGAGGTGCGATCATTAAATTCCCAGACTGAACTCGCTGTGGGGGAATGAATCACGCGATTGTCATGCCCACGGAGCAGTGTCGTATAATGACCTTGAAGAAGAGCCAAACAAAATTTCAAAGCGCTATCTTCATTGAGTCCCGTGTTACAGATGTTTTAGTTAGCATGGGCAACCGCGCATTTATAAAATAAAGAAATATCGTCAACCGAAACCCCATTGGATGTTGAATGGATGCACCACAACGACAATGCAGAGCAGAACACAGCTCTCGCCACATGCCAGTTTTGCACCCGTAACCACATGGTCATCATTCCTCAATCCCACGTATTCACCAGATTCTTTCTGTTTCCAAAAATAAGATTGAAGCTGAAGGGTCGCCGTTTTGGCATGGTGGAGGATATCCAACGCAAATCGCAAAAGGTGTTTGACAGGGTTGAAGAATGCGACTTCCAGGAGGTATTCCAAAAATGGAAGAGGCACCGGGATCTGTGTACAGCTGCTTTAAAGGGGATGACAGGTAATTTTATTTCAATTTATGGGACTGGTCTCAGAATTTAATGATCGCACCTCGTATAAAATATATTTTTAAAGGTAGCAATTTTCCATGTTACGTCTACTGTTTTCTTACCTCGTTTTTTTTAGCACACTGAAATATCACTGGGGGCCCAAGGATCCTGCAGTCTGCCTTGTACAAGCTACTTAAAATGGGATCTTCAAAGTCTGATATTACAAAGACAGCCTCAAATTCCGGTGATTCAGAGTCATCATACGTTTTCATAGATTCCATCTTTATGTAGGGCACTTTAATATCCTGCATTTTTTTTCCAATACAGATAATGCATTTATAAATAACATATATGTAGCAGTAGCAATAGCACTTATATACCGCTTTAAAGTACTTTACAGCCCTCTCTAAGTGGTTAACAGGGTCAGCATATTTCCCTCAACAATCTGGGTCCTCGTATTACCAACCTTGGAAGGATAGAAGGCTGAGTCAGCCTTGAGCTGGTCAGTGGCAATGCAGAGTTAGCCTGCAATACTGCATTCTAACCACTGAGTCACCATGGCTCTTATAGATGTTCTATGTTGTTCCCGTAATGAAAGATATAACTAGGTTATACGACTGATTTTCTTTTCCAAATAGAAAGAACACTTATCTAATTTAAATTCTGCAGCATCAGTATAAGACTCACTCATTTTTACAATCATTTTCATAAAACCTGAAACCAAAGCAAGCTTGTGATCAGCTTCAAGGCAGATCGGTGTTCTGTTCACTGACTTCCACAGGTTACTATTCGCTTCTACTATGACTTTCGTTTATCCTTCTACCAAACCTTGATAGCAGTGGCTTCCCTCCCTCTACTCCAATTCATTGTTTGTCAATTAAAGGGCTTATGATTGTAATCACAATTTGTTAACTACAGCCTGTATGTAAGTATAGAGCATGTACACCGGAGACAAATTCCTTGTGTGTCCAGACAAACATGGCCAATAAATTCTAATTCTAAACAAACCAGCATGCTGCATGCAAACAGAGGCACCCTTTTCGTCACATATCGTATGGATAATACTTTTTATTATTTTTTTCTTCTGGTTTACCAGAAATAGGTTTCAGTTTCTTAGAAATGGAAGTTCCATTGTCTTAAAGCTCCAAAGGAAAGCAGAACTTCAGTATAAGAACTACACAGTAAATCGGAGCTCCAGCTGCAGTGATATTTTGCAACTATCCACAAACAAATTCACAAACCTCTAAGGCTGTTAGGAGTTTTTCACATCTGGCCGCTTCCTGAACTAAAATCACCTTGGTTTCAATCGGGGATATTTCCTCTGTTGGGAAAAGAAGGAATCATCAGCCGACAGAAAACTTCAAGGGTTAAAGCAATTTATCATCTTTCTTCAAAAGGAAGAAAAGTGAAAATATTGAAAAAAAAACAGGTGCTTCGTCTACTGCAGACATCCCAGAAACAAAATCCCTGTATCCAAAGTTTCACAAATGAAATTTGGGGCACCCGAGATTGTACCTCTTACTGTGTTTTGCAGCAGTTAAAGCATCCAAGTGTTCTTCAAGAGCAGTTCCACGAAGAACACACCACAGCAGGGATGTCGAGCTCAATTTCATCACGGGTCAATGTGAGTGTCGCTATGGCCGCCACAGACCACTCTCCTCACCTCCCCCCACAGGGGTTGCTGACCCCCCCCGGCCTCCCGTACCCCCCCCAGTCATCATCGTCAGCCCCAGGACCCCCACAGACTTCCTACGACCCCCAGTGCCTGACTCCAACACCCTCAGGGGTCCCCCACGGAACTCCTGTGATTCCTTGCATCTGTCGCTGATGCCCCCAGGGTTCCTTCACACACCTCCCATGACGCCTGCGTGCCCCTCGCAGCCGTCCCCAGGGTCCCTCACACCTCCTGCGACCCCCCCTGGGCCCATCGTAGCCACCTCTAGGGCCCCACCCATCTCCCATGTCCTCCCTGCACCTGTTACCGATGCCCCCGTGGCCTCTGACGATACCTCCCCAGCAGTCCTGGGGCCTCTGATGACATCTCCTACAGCCATCATTGACCTCCCACCCACACCTGTCACCTCCCGTCTGCAGCCTCCGCCGGCCTCCTGCCGCTTCCCCCCCCCAGGGGTCACCAGCCCCCTACCTGAGCTGCTGCCGTCGCCTCAAAAGTAAACTTTGCTCGCCTCCAGAGTGGCCTCACGGGCCAGACCCAAGCAGACTGCAGGTTGGATCTGGCCAATGACCCTTGCATTTGATACATGTGCACTACAGTATAATCCAGCTGGGAAATTGCTAAAGTATTCGTGAAAGGGCTGCGAGCCTCCTAATTCAGAAACAAGTGCAACAGGCACACAAGACGAATCCCTGATATAAGCCTACGTTATACCGAAATTCAGTTCCAGACACTCCTGCTGATCCGTTGCAGTCTACATTCATGCCCACAGCATACGGATTAGTTGCTACCATAAGATGACCTATAGAGGTTTTCATCCTAAATTTTTTGTTCATGAAAGGATTATCAGAGTTTCCTAGCTGGTCCACACTCAGCCAAATAATTTGCATAAGGATAAAAAAAAAACTAATATTGTACCAGAAATGGGCAGTGTTACTCCTGGGGAGCTGCAAAATCCTTTGCAAAGAGGTTATATTAATCATCCACAGACACATGACCAGGATCAACCCAATTAAATGCATAGCATCATTTGCTTCTGAAGGTGAAGAGTTTGGTCAACTCCATTATTTGGGAAGTCACATGGCATAGCTATTCAAGAAAAGACTTAGTGCTCCTTTTGACACTTTTCAAACATTTTAGTTCGATGTGTAAAAGCAGCAAATTGTTCAAACGACAACAGTAAGTGCAGACTATTACTATTACTATTACTTTCTCTCTCTTTACTAAAGATAGATTTGGTCTTCTCACTGCAGTGGTTGACCATGTGCTAGATTGTCAGTACTACAGAAAAAAAATCTTCTGATGAGCCAGTTTTAAGGAAGCATTCCAAACAGCGTTCCTGGGATTTATAGGCTACTTGGGAAAACCATTTCACTTTTGTTGGCCTGAACTGCCAGCTTCAGATAGCACTAGAGTCAGAATGCTCTGTATTCCTTATTTGAGCTATTCTTGGTGTAAGGCCTGAGCAGTGTATCTTATCTGTCCATTGGTTAAGTGTTAGCGAAATATTTTGTGAAACATTCATTCACAGATTACCCGGCCATCCTCCCCCACTGTTGCCTCTTAACTGGAAAAAAAAACAATTCGGTTATGGCATTTTTTAGTAATGTATCTATGATTTAATATCTAAGGCTGCAATAGGTACTGTAACAATGATTCATATAATGGCATCGCCTTTCTATTGCTATTTATTATTTTTACTGAGGTTCGCAGCACCTTAAGGTTCCATTCTGATGCCAAAAAGAAAAATAGAAGCATTTCACTTCGATAAATAAACGCAACACATAAGCTTGCGGGCAGACATACTACATTATCCTTTTTATTGCCTTCATGCCTAATGGCATTGGTTATTATTATAAATAAATTACAAACAAGCGTGCATTTGAATGTTTACACCCCAACACTAAACACATGCAGAAAGGACCTAGTCAAAAAGTACAGTGTGGATGGGGAAAGAATGCACTAAAAAAAAAAAATCTACATTACCTCTACCGTCAGAAGCAGCTCGGGTGAATACATTTTCCTTGGAATATTCTAGAATTTTTGAGTCAAGAACAGAAGTATCCGCCAAGAGGCTGTTCCTTGTGTCAGACATGAATGTAGTGTTCTCAGTCATGGTCAAAATGGCATCTCTTTCCTACAGCTGCAAGAGAAACATCCAATTAAAAAATACGACAATAAGCAGAGTAATCTTAGCGACACTGTGATTTTGAGGATTCTCACATTTCATTACTAAGGGTTTCTCTTCACATGTGAATATCAAAGAATCCTTTCCCCCTTATTTTATCTTTCTACTGCTGCTGACTGCTGTTTCCACTTAAGTATCCATTACAATATGGAGACTCCAGTAGGATTTCTAAGATATGCAAAATCTTTCACCTGAACAATTACCTATTAAATAATGGGAAATATATAATTAAAGGTAATATTTAAATGCGACTGGGAAGACATATACCTTCATAAGTTACAATTACTGACACTGAGATTGTATTGCTGACAAAAAGTATATGACCCAGAATTAGCAGAAGGAAATTATAGGGCCCCCCTGGAATTCATTATCCATTGAATTGACAGAATAGACCAGAAATAAAGAAAAGATATGCCACTGATATGGAAAAGTAATGAAAGAGTATAATCAGACTTAGTATGGACTAAAAAACTGCTCTCAAATATTCTGAAGAATACATACAACATATTAGTAAAGGGAAACAGGATTTATTAACACTGAAATGGACCTATTGCTTTTATTTGGAGCTTTATAGCAATAATTGGTCTGCTCAATGTAAAAAAAGGTGCATAATTGATCTGATGGAGGATAACTTCCCATTACAATATTTCTTGGTCTATTATAATAGAAATAGAGCACAAATATTGGTTTTTCAAATTACCCTAAGTCTTACCAAATGTTTGATCAATGAAACAATACTCCAGGAATTGTATCTATAGAAATCAGTACTCTCATTTTATTAACTTTTTATCCATTTAACGCAATGCAGCAAATCAACACAGATTAAAAACCCTACATGGAAAGAAAGATGCCAAAAGTTAAAAGCTGGCTTTTGAGTAGGCTGTGAAACATGGCACATTATTGCTGATGCACACGGGATAATTTACAAAGCCAAGGAGTACTAAAGAGTCAGTACGGAATATGCTTCCTTGGTTATAGAAAGCTTCTGTTGGTGTTGATCGCATCAAACTTCAGAAAGTGCTCAGAAAAATGGGAATCCCATACATATCCCATACACACACACTCACACACTTCTACACAAGTCAAGAAGCCACAGTACATCAGAACATGAAGAAACAGACTGGCTCCAGGTTGGCAAAAGGATTGGATAACGCTGTATACACTACCCTTATTTATTCATCCTATTTGTTGAAGATATATTAAGGGAACTGGATAAGAAGATGGTTTTAAAATTGGAGAAAGAAATCCTGTGCTGTGATGATGATGATGATACCCCGATAGCCAAAAATGCAAGGGATCTGCAAGCCCACACGCTGAAAGATTCGTTGGAAATAGCATGCTATGGGTTGTCATTTAGGAAGGTTCATTTGGTGGATCCTAGGCAGTGGGGCCTTCTGTGGCACCAGGATTTGGAACACCCTGAGGTGAGACTGGCACCATCACCCTTGACTTTCCAAAGGCCCCTCAAGATCTGGTTTTGTCATCTGGACTGAGGAACACAGGAAACTAAAATGGTTTCATACAGAAGAAGAATGGAATATGTGTGGGAACTTTGTGAAGGAGGGAGGAGCAGGTTGCAAAAAGGAATATGTGGCAAAATTGTTACTTGTTTTCCTGTCATGATGTCTATAAAGCTGAGGCAGTATTTTCTTTCTGTGTGCCACTTCCTCTGAACGCTGCCACTAGAGGAATGCTGGTCACCCACTTCTTGCTTAGCTAATGCAATAAAGTGCTTTTAATTCCTCCAACCTCATCTTGAGTGTCTCATTGGACCCATAATACTTGGTTGATCTTTAGGGGGTTACCTAGATGCTCAAAGGAACCTAACAATCATTGCTATATATTATTTTTAGCTTTATTGCACACCAACAGGGTCACTTGATTTGCAAGATGGGCAGCTACATAAATTTGAAAAATAAAATAGTAAAAAAATGTGACTAAAATATAAAGAAGACCAAACTAATGGCAACAGGTAGAACAACCAGCCTTAGAGCAGGCAATGAATATATTAAAGTGGCAGATAGTATCTCCGTTTTGGGATCAACCATCAACAGTAACAAGCAGTCAAGAAATATGCCGCAGATCAGCACTTGGTAGAACAATCATAAAAGCCTTGGAAGACATTCAAATCTGTGATGTATCTATACCTAGAAACATCAGAATCATGCAACCCATATTTCCTGTGACACTCCCTAGAGGTGAAAGTTGGATCTTAAAGAAACAGGATAGGAAAAATCAACCACCAGCAGGAAGTTGGACCATTTACAGCAGCTGTGAATGTAACTTTGAGATATTTTAAAGAACAGGTAGGGGATAAATTGACATGGAGACAATCTTATTTATGTGACTGCTGGGAGTTGAAAACTACTGGTCTGAACTGAGAGTGGGCCAAAGCCACCCAATTGGCTTAAATGTGTATGGAAGAACTAAAACTGTTCTTCTATTTTTGTAGAAAAACAGGAAAAGGGTGCAGTATTCCAGTATTTGAAAGGCTGCCAACCAAGAAGAGGGACAACTTATTTTCCAAAGCACCAGGAAGCAAAACAAGAAACAAGGGATGGAAACAAATCAGGGAGAGAAGAAAGCTGGAATTAAGGAAAACCTTCCTAACAGTGAAAACAATTAACCAGTGGAACGGCTTTTGGCTTCAGACGTTGTGGGTGCTCCATTATTGGAGGTTTTTGAGAAGAGACTGGACAGTCTCTTGTCTGATTTGGTCTAGGGTCTCCTGCTTGAGCAAGGGGGCTGGGCTAGAAGACCTCCCACATCCCTTCCAGATCTATTCTGATTGATTGATTAGGCCACCTTGAGTTCTACGAAATGAAAGTGGTTGATAAATCCAATAAATAAAATTGCAAAGGCCTTTGCAGAGGATGACCGAAGCCCCCTTTTTTCCTTCGTTCCCCCATCCAGTTTTGTCACTTCTGCCATCTTTTGTTCTTCTTCCTTTGCTATTAAAATGCTTTTAACAATATGCAAACCGCCCAGAGGTCACTACACAAGTTGGGCAGCATATATACATTTAATAAATTAGAAATAGCAATTCCTATAAATTACTATTATGTATTTTATCACAATATACTTATAATAAAATGATAAATCTTAAATTATTCAATTTTTAGGTTTTATGTTGATTAAACTGTACACCCTCAGTCTCTCCCCCCCTTTCTCTCTCTCTCTATACATATATAGTGTGTGTGTGTTTGATATTTATCTATATCTATCTAGATCCTGCGTTTAAAGTGGGGTTAGATTATTTTTAATAGTTTTTATTATTTTATTATTGGAAGTCATTTTTATTGCTCCCCCTTGAAATCAGGCGCTATTTAACATTTTTAAAAACGTTTTTGGTTTGTATGTTGTATTGTGCTTTTATTGCCTGTAAGCCGCCCTGAGTCTTTCGGGCGAAGGGCGGAATATAAATAAAATCATCATCATCATCATCATCATTATTTGTAAACTTATATATACTGTATTATATTTATTATTATTTTCTGGCAAACACAGCTGCCTGATGTTAAGCTGGAGTTGGCCTTCTCCAATTATCGAGCTCTTTCTAAGAGCCTAGGATGACTGGAGATATCTTCTTAGAATATATGCCGTTCCTAATAATGCTGCCATTTGCAGTTGACCGA
>JANHFO010005637.1:11034-28946 GCA_032468095.1 Pareas carinatus | reverse complement strand
ATCGCTCCGTGGGGCGCTTCAAGGTCCGGAGACCGACCTGGAGGGCAAATTGGAGCGTTCCCAGCGCCCCACATGTGTGCAAAAATCGCTCCGTGGGACACTCCAAAGCCCAAGGATCGGCCTGAAGCTCGAATTGGAGTGTTACCAGCGCCCCGCGGAGCGATTTCTGCGCACCCACTGGGTGCCGGAAACGCTCCAATTTGGCCTCCAGGCCAATCCTTGGGCTTTGGAGCATCCTGCGGAGCGATTTCCGCGCACCCGTGGGGCACCGGGAATGCTATGATTCGGCCTCCAAGCTGATCCTTGGGCTTTGGACCTTCCCGCGGAGCGATTTCCGGGTGTGCGGAAATCGCTCCCTGGGACCCTCCAAGGCTCAAAGATCGGCCTGAAGGCTGAATTGGAGCCTTCTTGGTGCCCCGCGGATCGATCTCCCACACTTTTTGGGAGTATTCGTTCCATAAGACGCATACACTTCCCCCCCCACTTCGCTTATGGAGCGAAAAATACGGTATATGCCGCTTCATAATGCTTTACTGCCCTCTCTAAGGGGTTTGCACAGTCAGCATATTGCCCCCAACAGTCTGAGTCCTCAGTTTACCAACCTCAGAAAGATGAAAGGCTGAGTCAACCTTGACTCAGTGAGAATCGAACTGCTGAACCTGATGGCTGATGGCTAATGGCATGTGGCAGTCAGCAGAAATAGCCTGCAGTGTTGCCTTTAACCACTGCACCATCCTGGCTCTTTTTGCCAATTTTTGGGTGTCCTTTCTGACACCGTCACTGTGTCATTTTGAGTACCTGTGAAATTAGGTTTCACAATCTAACATCGTGCAGTTCAGGCAGCCATATTTACGTACCTTCCAAACTTTCCAACAAATGGAAATAAGTTGAGAATGGAGGCTCATCTATTGTGCCTTACTTCCATGTGCTGAACATTATACCACGTTCATTTTGCAGGTGCATCTAATACAGGGAGTCGATTAAAAGGATTTCCCAAATATGTGTGTGTTGTTCAGTGAATTAGTGGGTCCATACTACGGAACGCAGGGATAAAACCTTTCCTAATTTCATTTCTGAATTATCGCTCTCTCTTTATCCAAGAAGTTGCTTCTTCTACAAGTGATAAATATAGATATACATACTTATGTTTGTACTTTTTCCCCATAGGACAAAACAGCAGCTTGAGTGAGTTGGAGAAAATTTAAATTTACTTCAGAGAGATTTTTCTTCTTATTTCAGTTGTAGTTGTTGCATGCTTTATGGGGCTTACTCTAATGCAATCTTTTAAGCCCATCTGCTGTTCAGGAAACATAACCACATGCTTAGTGGAAGAGGCTCCTAAAGAAATATATTTAGTTTTTTTTAAAAAAATTAATGCCAGAAAAAAAAATCCAAGAAAGTTTCTTCATATTTCAACAGACAGTGCCAATTTGTTTTGCTTAAAAAGATGCTTAGAACCCTTGAAATGAGCTAATAGGAAGAGATTCAACCGCATGAGAACTATTAATTATACTCATTTGTCATTATGCCAACTAATTAAAAAGTACAAATATGCATAACCGAATTAAAGGATCAATGCAACAACAAAATTAAATATTAAGGAAAAGGAGAAAAGTGGAAACTGTTTTAAGCAGAGCAAAAAATTTGACCATATTGCTCAGAAGCAATCTTCTTTGCCCATCTACTGAGAGGGGGGAACGCTAATTAAAATATTGACAAACACATTTGCACAATCTATTGCAGCAGTTCAGGTACAAATTTCATCCAGTACTGAATAAGTAATTCTTTTAGCTAAATCCCATGTGCAAATAGAGGTGGTATAATCAAGAAATGACAAATGTATCCTTAGCCTACAGTGATTGATCCAGAGTGAGTCCAGAATATAAAACCTGGTGAAACACCAAAAATGTTTCCTTTAAAAAAAAAGAAACTGCTTCAAAATTTCCCCAAAGACCAGATTGAAAGTTTTTGCTGCATCCCAAGAAGTAATACCTGCTGGGCCTCATCTATTCTGAGTTAAAATGAGAATACAGAGATGTCTGCAAGTAACAATACCTTTTGTCAAAATGAAAAACTCAGCAAAGCACAGGCTCCGTTCCTTTTGTCATTGCATATGAAGTCACAATACCTACACAAAAGGACCAGAGTTTGTGGCTCTTTCATCATTTTTTCCCACTTGACCTTTCTCTGCATGCTTCTACAAAAATATTAATTAAACCTCCAACATTGTCAGAGCCCTGGTAGCTCTGCATAAGACCAGCCTAACCTGAGTGCCCTACAATTTTTAAAAAGGAGCCCATAATCAAATGGCCAAAATGGCTCCTAAAATCTTAGCATCTACATTCATTAAGAAAGCAGGTATTTGAGTTAGAAGATTTAATGAAGTCCTTGCTTAGTTTACCTGTGATGTTTGCCTTGTTAAATTAAAATTAAAGCGAAAAAATATGTTGACACCTTAGAGCAGCAATTATCTTTCCTGCAGTTCTAATTATTCTTTGAAGTCTATGTTTATCTTGTTTTGTTGCATTGCCAAACCAGACAGTTACTGAGGTGCAGATTATGGATTCAATGATTTCTTTGTAGAACTATGTCAACAGTTCTTTGGGTTGTCTGAGCTTTCTTATTTGTCTCAGAAAGAACATTTTCTTTTTGTTTCATTTTCATCACTTTCAAAATCAGCAAAGTAGGCACTGAGGACACTGCTAAGGGCCCAGAAAGTGTGCCAAAGAAAGCATTATCTTGGCAGGTGGCTACACAATAAAATATGTTTTTAACAAGGATCTTTTGTCCATCAAAGAAGATTAACAGGATGGATGCCAACTCTTCCAAAAGATTAGAACACTCTACAGAAATTCAAACTGATCACAACTTGGAACACTTAAAATCTTCTCACAGACTCACAAAACACCTGGACAGATTGGACACACCTATTTCCCTTTAATCTGCATCTCTGAATTTCTGACAGAGGTTAAGTAGAAAGATACTTTGTTAGATAAGGTTAGACAATTCTTCTACCCTACAGTCCTTCTGCCATGTAAATTCTGCACCTGGTCAGCATGGGTTTCCCTCAACATCTGGTCCACCCCATGAGATTCTTGGAGCTGGAAAGTCTAAATGTGTGGGGGCTTGGATAGATCACTGTCAGGATAATCCATTTTCTTCTCCTTCCCATTTTATAATTTGGGAACAGGAGGAACTGGGTCCTGGTGGCACAATACTGTTGCAGCGACTCTTATCTCATATCTCAGTAGGCAGGGTAAAATATGGAATGGGCAAGCAATCCAGGTGTCAAACCCCTTAGCATCAGGGATTTGCCATTCCTGTGAGGGAGGGGGGAGAATCCGGAGAGCTCATGAGGGAACTGAGCTGGTGGACTTGCTTGCTATCAGCCTCGGCCACTCACGTGTTCAGCAGAGGAACCAAGACAAGATTATTACCATGGTGAAGGAGAGGAGTTTCCCTGCTCTGTGAGAGGGGGTGATCTATGAGTGAACTCCCAGAAGATTTCAGTGCTAGCAATGCCTCATTTCTGAAGGGATGGTCTTCCCATGACTTATGTTATTAAAATCTACTTCGATCTTGAGTGGGCCTGAAGTCTGATTTTTAAACACTCGCAAGAATGCTGAAGACCTTTGACAATTTGCTAGCACTCCTCAAAAAGAGACCTCTGTGAAATGTCTGTTTTGCTGCCTTTCCACACATACTACTGGAAGTTGGATCACAGCATTTTCACTTAGGAGGGTAGCAGTGTGCTGCTGACAGCTGAAAGTTATGACTGCACAAGGGCGTGAAATTCCAGACCCGAATCCAGGGGATGACC
The DNA here is from genome assembly GCA_032468095.1 of Pareas carinatus. NCBI lineage: Eukaryota > Metazoa > Chordata > Lepidosauria > Squamata > Pareidae > Pareas > Pareas carinatus. Next base: position 25,126 of record JANHFO010005637.1, on the reverse strand, counting down.
AATCCAGGATGAGGTAAGGCATAGGCCCAGGGATTTTTCAGGAGATTTATGCACTGACACAGTTTTCCCGCCTCCCATCAGAGTTTCCCAAACATGAAAGCAATGCCCAAGATCTAGAAGCCTGGCTGACTTGCCAGAGAGGCAGAGGGCAGTTGTGTGGAATGATTTTAGGGAACCGTCCCATCTGGAATCCTGGATCCAGGCCCTGCCCCCAAAGGTCCCAGCAGGGAGGACATGGGGGCAGGATGGCATTCACACTCTCCAAGCTCATATTCCTTAGATCGCTTACAGAAGGATTTTTGAATCCTTATCTGTTCAAGTGAAACAACTCACCCTGGTTGGCAAGAGGACTGTTTTCCTCCCCACACCAAGTTTTCAGTACCCCCAGCACCACAGTCAGGCTTCTCTGGTGATTTTCCTCCCCTGATGAGGAACCCAGGATTGAGAGGGCATGGCACAGGATGCAATTCTTCTACTCTGCTAGAAGTGAGGCATCTTCGTGGGCAGCTGGACTTAGTCTTGTCATAGATCAACAAACAGCAGGATTAACTCCTGGCCTGCCAAAAATTCCTTCAGGGATTTTGCAGACTGAAGACGGCATGTCTCCCGCTCCTCAACCTCCTGGCTCTAAGAGCCCAGGGCTATGGTGGGATGCATCTTCTGAACCCCAGTGGCCTGGGCTGACCACACAGGGCCTGCAGACTGCTATTGACCACACAACAGAGTCCCAAGGTAGGAGGGATTTCAAGTCCCCAGCAGGTGGTGACACCCTGCCCTACATTCCAAGGGCCCCAGGAATGTAGCCAAGGGCAGGGGGTGATGCAAGTCATCTAGGATCATCAACAGGGTGCTGCTAATCTCACCCCACCACATCAGCATGGTCAATGGAGTAGATCGCAAGGGGCACAACCCCGGGACCCACTCCACCAGCAGCAGTGGTTACCTGCCCATTATGTGGCGGTGCCGCCTCACTCCTCTCTCCTTTTCTGCATGAAGCCCATCGCTATCTCCAACAACATGATGCTTGGTTCCCAGATGACTATTCCCAGATCACGATGATTACAGCTTGCCTAAAAGGAAATGCTACAGACTGGTTTGTTGAACTGTGCGACCGGGACACCCCCAAAGTGCAGTTTCTCGATTATTTCATGCGGTCCCTGCAACACAGGTTCGAGGACTCCATGTTGGCAATGAAGGCCGAGATCAACTTGAAATCCCTGAAGCAAGGGAAGGGGTCAGTCAGGACATACATCCAAACGTTTCAGCGGTTGGCTTCACAAGTGGAAGACTGGTCTGACCACATGTTAATGGACCAGTTTCACTCTGGCTTAGATCGGCGGATTATGGACTGTGTTTTCATGCAAGGTATCCCAATGACCTTGGAGGACTGGTTTTGGTTCACATCACAAATTGAACTTGAAATAATGAAATACAGGAACCTTGCACCACCCATCGTTCCACCTTCATGGAGAATACCTGAAAGTCATGTGCCTCCTACAGTTCCTCCTTGGGGGTAAGGGGGCCAACCGACATCGCAGAGTAGAGGGACCCAGGACCAACTTCAATGTTTCCCCTGCAGCGTTCCAGGCCACTTTGCTATGGAGTGTCCCAAGACTGGACCTCGTCCACTGGCTGCTCGATGTTCCTCGTCCAAGGCGTCAAAAACACCACCCAAGTGACTGTCAGAGAGATGCAAATTGGCTTGAGCACTGAAGGCAGAGACACCACCTCTGGAGAGCAGGCTAGTGTCAGATCCCACCGCATTAGGGGTGACCATCTACCCAAGTCTTATTGGATTCTAGGAGTATCCATTGTAGCATTAACTTTGAACCTAAACACCCCCATGCCTTTTGCACAAGTCGATAGGAACTTGGCAGGAGGGCAACCAGCTATGTATTTGACAGAACCCCTAGTTTTAATCTACAGACCCCACCAAGAGACTTTACGATTCATTGTGGTTCTGGTCCAGCAGGATAACTTGATAATGGGGCTATCTTGGTTTAAGAAGTGGGATCCCCTAGTGGTATGGTCTAAAAATGCCTGGTATCCCATGGCTCCTACAGACTATTGCACACCCCACCGCTCGATGGTATGGGACAGAAACCAGGAAAGTGATGACCCTGGGAAGGGCCATCCGGAAACAGTTTTAGCAGCTGATATCCAATCACCAGAGGGGGGGGATGATTCCACCCATATACTCTAGTTTAATGAAGGTTTTCAGTGAAAAGGAATCCAATGTATCCCCCTCTCCCCATCGACACACGGACTGTGCCATTGAACTAATCCCTGGAGCAAAATACCCCAAACCTAAAATGTACTCAATGTCGCCCCAAGAGATGGAGGAAATGAGGTATTTTGTGGACATTAACCTAGCTTGAAGGTTCATCAAGCTGTCTAAGTCTAAGATGGCTGCCCCCGTATTTTTCATGGAGAAGGATGGAGGAAAGAGGTGCATGTGCATGGATTAAAGAAATCTGAATGCCCTCTCGGAGGAGAATGTGTATCCTTTACCCCGATGAAAGATATGCTGGGACACTTAGCAAAAGGAAAGATCTTCACCAAACATGATTTGTGGGAGGCGTACTATCAAGTAAGGGTGAAGCAAGGTGATGAATGGAAAACTGCTTTCAATTGCCCCTCTAGGATGCATTCAATTCAAAGTGATGCCTTTTGGTCTGAAGCAGGCGCCCGCAGTGTTCATGCAGTTGATTAATGAGCACCTCTACACAAGGGTTTTGGTCTACCTGGAGGACATTCTCATTTATTCAGAGACCCTCAATGAACATGTACGTTTAGTGAGGATAGTACTAACCAAATTGCTGAGGGCCCAGTTATACTCCAAACTATCGAAATGTGAGTTCCACAAATCTAAGATTGAGTACCTGGGCTATAGGGTCTCGGGACTGAGCATTGAGATGGATCCCAAAAAGGTCCAGTCCATCCTGGAGTGGGCTACTCCAACAACTAGAAAGCAATTACAAAGCTTCTTGGGATTCGTGAACTTTTATAGGCAATTTATACTCACATTTGTGCAAATAGCTCTCCCGATCACAAACTTCTTAAAAACGGGGAAAGGGTTGAATCCAAAACCAAGTCAGACCTTACACTGGACACTAGAATGTCAGGCCGTGTTTGAGAAATTGAAGCAATTGTTTGCAGCCGAACCAATCCAATTTTAAATTTTACAGCCCCATATTATTATAATTGTTTTAATATGTTTTAACTTTTGTTGTAATTTGTTTTGTATGTGATGTCTTGTTTGTATTTTAGCTGGCTGTAAACCCCAGGAGTCTGTCAGGAGAAGGGCGGTATATAAATGTAATAAAATGAAATGAAATGATGTTCAGATTATACAACTTGTCAACAAAACGGGCCACATGAATAAATTAAAAATCACTGCAGGCCACAAAGGACTACCTGGTGTGTCCATCAACTATTCTGCAGCCAGCAGAGTGGCATCAATGTTGTAGCTGGCAGCAAGGTCTGGAGATATCTTGGTCTAGGAGACGGTCCACCACACAACTTTTGAAGCAACAACTAATTTAATGCTTGTTTAAGAATGCCAGTGGGCCACATAAGATGGCTTGGTGGGATGCATGCAGTCCACAGGTCATATATTTGCACAGGGCTGCTCTTTTTCTCTTACCAGCTTGAGAACCAGGAAGGTTATAAGATATGATGCAAACCATCCCGATACGGAACAACCGTTTATAATACAGGCAGATGCTGGTGACGTTGCTGTACGGGCGGTCCTCTTGCAAAGGAATGAAGGGGAAGATCTACAACCCTCCACATATACGTCTAAAAAACTGTCAGACACCGCAAAGAGATGGCCAATATGGAAGAAGGAGGCTTTTGCAGTTAGGTGGGCGCTTCTCACCTGAAGACATTTCTTGGAGGGAAGCAAAATCCCTTTTGAAGTGTGGACTGAGCATAAGAATCTTGAAGCGCTCATAACAAAAAGGCAACTGTCTCCTAAACAACTCTGATGTGTTCTAGATTTCAACAGATTTGATTTCACTCTGAAGTACATTCCCAGTGGAAGAAATTTCCTAGCTGATGCGCTATCCCGAATGCCCCAATACCAAAGCACCAGAGAGGAGGTGATAGGTTCCATCGTACCATCCAGGGAACTAATCACTCCACTCCTCATGTTACCTCACAAGGAAAAGAAGAAATTTTTAGACTTTTCTGAAATTAAAACAGCCTTCGAAGACGTCATGACTGCTGATGCGTGGTACCAAGCTCATCAAACCAACTTCACACTTTGAGACGGGTTTGCTTGGAAAGGGGGCAAGGTTTATGTCCCTGATGGACAAAGAGTCTTTGTGACGCAAAGGGCCCATGATGGTAAACAAGCTGGACATTTTGGTTTTGTCAAAACCCTCCATTTAATCAAAAGACAATTCTGGTGGCCGGGTATGAAGAAAGATATCAAAGATTATACATATTCGTGCACCGTTTGTGCAACCATAAAACGGTTGCCTGGGAAGACCCCAGAATTGTTACAACCTGTGGTGAACCCTTTCAAACCATGGGAGAAAATTGTCGTGCACTTTATAGTTGATTTGCCCCTCAGTAAGGGCCACACTGTGATATGGATGGTGATAATTTTTTTTTCAAACAAGCACATTTCATACCTTGCTCCAAACTCCATTCGGCAAAGATTCTCACTAAATTGTTTGTCTAACACATTTATCGCCTACACGGGGCATCAAAAAGGATAATTTCAGATAGGGGGATGCAATTCACCTCTACGATTTGGAAAGAATTCTTACGCACCATGGGGACGGTGCAGGGTCTCAGTTCCGCTTTCCACCTGGCAACTAATGGCCTTGTGGAATGGGCCAACTCCATAGTGTCCCAATATTTAAGATGCTATGTTAATTTCCAACAATCCGATTGGGTGGACTTACTACCTTTTGCAGAGGTGGCGTATAACAACACTGTGCAAAGCAGTACAGGGCACTCGCCTTTCAAAATCACACTGGGGGCTGATTTTATTTCCATACCTGAAATACCCCTGGATCCTCCGAACTTGATGTCATCAGAAGCCTGGATGGATAGTATCAGAGCGGCCTGGCTGGTATTAAGCTAGCACTGGAAAACACTAATAAAAGACACAAGTGGCAGGTGGACAAAAAATGGGCCCCTCAACCGAATACTAGGATGAGGGACCTTGTGTATTTATCCACCAAATATTTGAATCTCAACATTCCTTGCAGGAAATTGGGTCCCAAATATATAGGTCCTTTTCCGATAGTGAAGATTATCAATCCAGTTTCTGTGCAATTGCAGTTACCCCTTTCCCTTAGGAGAGTTCATCCAGTTTTCCATTGTAGCCTTTTGAAACCTTACCTTGCTTCCAGTTTGCGACCGGTGACACCACCTTCCCCACCACCCCTACTGGTGAGGTGACAACATTACGAAATTGACAGTATCCTGGACTCCTGTGTATCGAGGGGAAAGTTGCAGTACTGATGTCAAACCCCTTAGCATCAGGGATTTGCCATTCCTGTGAGGGACGGGGGAGAATCCGGAGAGTTCATGAGGGAACTCAGCTGAGTTGGACTTGCTATCAGCCTCGGCTGCTCACGTGTTCAGCAGAGGAGCCAAGATAAGATTATCACCATGGTGAAGGATGGGAGTTTCCCTGCTCTGTGGGAGGGGGTGATCTATGAGTGAACTCCCAGAAGACTTTAGTGCTAGCAATGCCTCGTTTCTGAAGGGGTGGCCTTTCTGTAGCTTGACCTATGTTATTAAAATCTACTTCGATCTTGAGTGGGCCTGAAGTCTGATTTTTAAACATTTGCAAGAATGCTGAAGACCTCTGACAACTGTTTGTAGTCTTGCTTGTAAATTAAAATTCAGGATAAATTGGCTTGCGCCAGAATTAAATCTCATCTGAGTCCTTAACCTAGATTTAAGATTGCTTTTATTTGATATTTATTTCCCCAAAAATGTTTTACCAGATCTACTGATTTATGTAATGCTGTTTTACTGTGTATTACCAAATTATCTTTTAATATTTAAAGGTGGCTGCAGTCGCTTGTATGATTTTATTCTGTTGCTTGATTAACTATTGTGAATTGCCTTAGGAGGATAATCTCTTCTGAAAAGTCCCTTAAAAAGGCATCTAGTAAATAAAGAAATGTAAAAGAACAGTGAATGGGCTGAAAGCTTAAGATCAAACTTTATTAGAAATTGCACAAATGGCTTTTAAAAGAGTAAATTAGGCATACTGTAGAAGGCAATTTCAAATCAGTTAGCCATTACAGAGAGGGCTTTTCCATTCTATATCATTCCCTTTATTCTTTTGATCCAGTAAGAGAGTAATTGTAATACTGTAGATTTACAGGCCACCTTCCACTTATAACCAATCAAAGTTCTGTAGATGCTGAAAAAAGGGAGACTTGGGGCTGTCAAAACAACCCATAGTCACATGATCAAAATTTGGGTGCTTGAAAAGCAGCACATACTTAAAATGGCTGCAACATCCCAGGATCACATCATCGCCAGTTGCAATCTTCCCGTGAAGCTTCCAATAAGCAAAGTCAATTGAAGAAGCTGGATTCACTTAAGAACCACATGTTTCACTTAAGAGCCACATGATTGACTTCCGGTTTTCGGCTCCTGTCGAACAGGTGAAGCAGCCGGGCGCTCCGGCTGCTGAAGCCTATATTTCTTTGTTCGGAGGCCATAAATGGCCTGTAGGTCAGCTTGGAGGGCTGCCTGAATGAGGGGGTGCAATGGGGGGGCACATGTCTGGCAGCGGCCGACACATTTGCCTCCCATTCTGATCCCTTTTCGCCGGATAAAGAAAGGGCACTTGGCACCATTAAGGCAGGAATCAGGGGACACGGAAGCAAAAGGAAGCTGTATGAACCATCCAGTTGGGTGAGAAGAAGCAATTTATGAAATACACTCTACAAAATAAAAATGCTGTTGGCCTGATTAAAAGAACAAAATAAGCAGTTCTGCCCCCCCCAAAAAAGTAAAAAGAGTCTAATCCAATCAACGGGGGACTAAGCAGTGAAGGGAATCTGGAGAAACACCAAAATGGAGGACACTGGCAAGGTGGAATTTTTTTTTAACTCTTTCTTTCGGTCGATTTAATGAATTAAATTGATTTTATGATTTTATGATTCAGATTTTGATTGGAAGAGCGGTGGTAGAAGGGCTGTGACAGATTTTAAAAGTGCATGGCTGGAGCTGGAGCTGAGGGGGGAAAGACTTTACCAATTTGGACATTAGAAGATTGATTTACTTGGACTAAAAATTGGATTTATAAAATGCTGATTAAACGGACTTGGATTATTACTATTGGACTAAGAAAGACTGGATTTATTATAAAGGAAAATTAAAAAAAAGACATGGTAAAATGGAGTCAACAGAAGGCGAGGTGCTACATGAGAGTAATGATAGTAAGCTCCAGGCATGCATGGACAAACGGTTTGAACTGTTTAAGTTATGGCTGCAGTGTTATGATCAAAAAAGAAAGACAAAAACATTGAAAAATTTTAAAAAGACCTTTAAAAATGGAAAAAATGGCAGGGCGACTGAGAAGGAGAAAACTGAAGAAGCAGAAGAGAAACCAGAAATTAAGAAAGAAAGAGACAATGCTATTAAAAAAATAAAAAGAAGGAGAAATGAATTAATACTTCCAAAGACAGCAAGAGAAAAATGCATTGTGATAATATGGGCCTCTGGGGCAAAAAATTGGTTATTGCAGTGGAGACAGAGGAGAAAAAGAACCGAGGGAAAAAAGGAGTGATTAAGCAGAAAAAAATGGGGAAACAAGCTGAGTGGAAGGACATTACAAAATGAGAACGTAAGAGGGAGAAATTGGATCCAGAGATATTTAGCAAGACAAAAGAACTCAGGTTTTTAGAGGTATTGGAGGAAGAACTGTTGGTAAGAAGAGGTATTGGCTAATAACTAGAGGTAAGGAAGTTATATTAAATATATATTAAATATATATATAATATGTTGAACATTAAATGAATGAACATAGATCTGAATCATGTCTAAAACTCACCACCCATGGTAAATCAGATGAAACTATAAAACTTATTTTGGATTTGAAATATATGATAAGTAATTTAAAAAAAACGTAATACCCACATAAAATGAGAATAGTAAGCAAAAAATGTCTAAAATGTTAAGGGATTGATGACCGGATGAAAAAAATGGACTATGCAGAATGATTATTTTGTTTTTTAGTTGAAAATGGAACTAGATGGAAGATAAGATAAGAAGAAGACTGAAGGAAACAGAAGAAGAACAGGAGGTAGAAGAAGAAAAATAGCAGTAATCAGAGAAGTTAGAAGAAGACGGGAAACAACAGATGGGTATATCTTAGAATAACAGTTAGGAATAGAGAATGCTATTCTGTACATAGTTATGCTTTTTTTTCTAATAATGTGATGTAACTGTCTGAGTTTTTTTCTTTTTCTTTTACTTATCTTTGTATGTTGTATATGGAAAAACCTAATTAAAATATATTTCAAAAAAAAACCCAAAAAACACATGATTCACTTAAGAAGCGCAGCAAAAAATATTGTAAAATCAGGTCTGGCTCCTTTAACAACTACATTTCATATCTGCTAAAGATAGCCTTTAGCATTATATTTGAAAGTCCCAGTTGTCATAAATCAAAGACAACCTGTACAGTGTACTTAGAATAATGACGTGTCTCAAAGGATAGCTTTTAACATTATATTCAAAATGCCTTAATTGTCTTTAATCAATACATTTACATGGGCCATCTATGAATTCAGGCAGGGCCATTTAATCCTATCTCCCCCTCTTGCAGCTATTTAGGCAGATATAATAACTCGGTAAGATCAAGGATCTTAATCGCATGTCCTCCTTACTTAATCCTTCTAGAAAAAGTTAAGATTACATAATAGCTGGAAAAGCCAGGTGTGGCTGTCAATTATAGTCTTTCAAACTTCTGGAAGCGACTGACCTAACTTCCTAACAATGCCAACAGGAGCCAATAAATCCACATCCGCTCCCAGGGAATAGGCTCCTGATGTTTCTTCTCTCTTTTTTAATTTTTTTATAAGTAATCCCTTCCATTTTCAGTCGCCATTTTTTTCCCTTCCTTCGGGCATCAGAGCTTTTTAAAACTTCTTTTTAATCAAGTAGGATAGTCTTTTTGGAGTAGGATTTTAGTAATTCACAACAAGTGTCTAGATGCTGGTTTCAAGCTTATTTTGGTGGCTTGCTTCCAAGCTGCTCCATTTCTGCATCGCGGCTCATCTGTGGCTAAACACTGCGATAATCGCAGCCCAGCGTTGCAGATTTTCTGAGGGTTCCCTTCCCAGCCCCAGGGTGGTCACCACCTCCCCTGAGACTGCAGAACATCCCCTCTCTTTGTTGCCTCTCCGGAGCAACTTTAGGGTCAGCTCTTGGATCAAAACCGACTCAATCTACAAACTGTCAGGCAGTTTGACTCGGGAGCCTCCTAACCTGCTGCCTCACCGCTGCACCATCTGCTGGAAGTCCTGCTGTTTCTTCTGGAAGCATTGATAACAATAGCTCCAAAGGAAACAAATCTCAGTTTAGTCTCGATGCTGGGCTTGTCTTTGTCTTCCTGTCTGAATCAATAAAGTTGATATTAATATCAAAAGCTATATTGCACATGCAGAGACAAGAAATCAATTGTTTTTAATTTTGTAGCTGTATTTACAGGAATGATGGTTTCAAGTTTTATAACCAGATTTTCCAATGTCTATGGAGATTCTCCGCCATCCAGGTCTCATCCAATAAGCTTCTCATCCAAGAAACTTGGATGAGAAGCAGCACATCATCAAGGAAAAACAGGAAAGTCCAGCTGTTGTTTGAAAAAGCACCTTTGAGCAGAGACATTCCTAGGCTAGCAATAGGGACAAGTTCAGAATATATATATATGTATAGTTCAGAATTGATTTGAACTTGTGTCCAAGATGGACTGAGTGTGAGAATTGTCACCTAGTTCAAATTTTGGCAGGGTAAGTCAATAAATGAGAGTTATGAATTTGGAGCAGTGGTTAGGGCATGAGGGTGAAAACCAGGCGATGAGCTCTAGTCTCATCTTAGGTACAAAGCCAGCTGGGTAAACTGAGGCCAGTTACTTCTCTCAAACCTAGGAAAGATGTAATGGAAATTCATTTCTAAAAAAAACTTTGCCAAGAAAATTGCAGGGACCTGTCCAGGCAGCTTTTGAAAACTGAACAAAAATTAACAGAAAGAGTTTGGGAAAGTCAATAGAGTCATGATACAGAGTCAAAGGCCAGTGTTTCCCAATCTTTCCTATGTCTTTCACCCCTAATAAATGTTTGATTAGTGTTTGTATCCCCTACACACACAGCTTAGTGTAAGTCGTGACTCATTACGAAGGGACACAAGCCCACTCTTTGTCACACAAAGGAACAAGTCATTCTTTCTTGTACCCACTAAATTTCCACATCACACCCTCTGGGGTGCAGGCATCACCAGTTGGGAACTCCTTCCCTATATGCATCCAAGGATAACAATGTGAGTAAAATGGTTAGTTTTCCTGAAGTTTTTTTAGGACATTAGGTACAATTTTAATGGAGACCATGATTTGACAACCAAGAATAGATTCAGACTGATCCTTATGGGTGATATGAGTAATTATGTCATCTGGATTATCTCCATGAATTTGAAATAGGTTGACCTTCTGAAAAAGTGTTACAGAGGTGAGATAAATTTAAAGTGCTTATTTGGCAAAGCTCTTAAAACATTCTGCCAGAAACTCAGCATGGCCTACGGCTTTGTTGTATTTAAAAATTCTTTAAAAGACCTCCTTACAGTTTTGCCTCTCGCTGAAATATAAGGCATCCCCACCGAAAATAAGACCTCCCCAATAATAAGGCCTCGGACTTCCGGTTCTGGGCGGCCTCGGTGGAAAAATAAGGCATCCCCTGAAAATAAGACCTAATGCATCTTTGGATGCAAAAATTAATATAAGACAGTGTCTTATTTTCGGAGAAACAGGGTATCCAGGCAGTTGTCAGGAGTTGGCTGACTCGAAGGCACCAAAAGAAAATCAAAACCCAAACCAAAATGGTCTCAATTATTGGACTTAATGTTTTTATTTTGGTTTAGTCTTGTTTTTAAAACCCCTATTGAATAAATGAGGCATAATAATCTTCCAAATAAATGAAGACCATGAATCTAAGGTTACAGCATAGCTCACTTTATAACAAAACGTATATACTTTGGATTCCTTTAATAAGGTAGTGGAAAATTGCCATTGAGTGGTCTGAATAGCTATTTAGGAACTATCAGTACAATCAGTGGTCATAGGTGGGAATAAAGCCTTATGTGCTAGAAGAAGCACCTGGTATTGAGTTGGGATGTTTCCTGGTTCTAGTTCTAAACCTCTGGAGATACCTTAGTCCCATGTTTCTTGTGAACATTTAGACATAATTGTATATTTACATTTTTGCTTGGCTAGCGATGGAGTAAATATATCCATTTTTTTCAAAGATACCAATATAATGTTTCGTTTCTTTGCTAGGTCTGTCCATATTACAACAAAGGGGATGGGCCTTATGGATCGTGCACTTTTAAGAAGATCTGTGTTAAACTTCATATATGCCAGTACTACCTCCAAGGAGAATGTAGATTTGGGAGTAACTGCAGACACTCTCATGATATTTTTAATCCTGAATGTTATGAGAAACTGGAAAAGTGGGGGATGAGCCAGACTTTGATTAGTAAAATCCCTTTGATCTTCAGGAATGTGTATGACATAAAAAACAACACAGCTTCAAAATGCAGAGGTAAAGTACTTTATCTTGCTTGAAAACAATACAACAGTCATTTCCAATCTGATGTCTTCTCTGTTGGGAGTACAATTCCTAATTTTTCTGGTGTGCCAACTTGGGGATTCTGGAAGTTGTCACCTCTGCAATGGAAAGTAATAAGTTGGGTGGGTTGCACTGTCATAATCACCTCTCTGTTTAGTATTGCAGCAGTTAGCTGGTTTGTGATGCAAAAGCTTTGCAATGGGATAACTGAAATTTAAGTCTGACATTTACCCAGGTGTTAAGATCACTATTGTTGATCAGGTAGATGCGCAAGGATCACATTTGTCTACTTTGCATTACATGGCCAACTTGGTCCTCTCTGAAAAAAGAAAGAGAAAATATATTTAGTTTTCGATGCTTTCTCCGCTGTGATGTAAAATCCTCAATTATGAAATTGGAAACTGTATTATGTAGGTGTATTTTGGTATTTGCCAATTAGAGCTGTATAGTTGAGTTTTAAATAATTTATGTGAAGATAAACATTTGGAAAGTTCATTTCTGTCTGCTGCATGATTATTAAACAGTTACCAGTCATCAATTTTTAGCTCAAATTTCAAGTCCTCACTTAAGGATGGTAATTGGGACTAGAATTTCTACAGTTGAGCAGCGGAGTCATAAAATGTGACAACATGTGACTGCATCACTTAACAACAGCAATTGGTGCTCTCCATTTCTGTTGTTGAGTGAGGATTATGGGTTGTTAAATGGGGATTACTTTGTGACTTCTTGATGGCCTCAGGTAAGCACTAAATGGCCTCAGGTAAGCACTTGATGGCCTCAGGTAAGCAAAATCATTGGGGAAGCCATCAGGAAGTCAAAACTCCCAGGTGACTTGCGAAGCAGTGAATATGATGTGTGTGTGTGACCAGATAGGGAACGGCTATCACCAGGTGCAGGAAAATGCACTAGTGGCTGCCACAGCACTGAACAAGTATGTCTGGGAAGGCCATCGTGCACTCCAGAGTGTGTGGGTGAGTGCTGTGGACAGGTGTGTGCTACAGAGTACAAAATCCCAGAGATCTCATACTCCATAGCCGGGGTCCTCAAGAGAAAAAAACAGCAGGAGTGGGAGTGTTTTACAAGAGCAAATCATGATCTGCCATGATGACTTCCCTATTATAGGCTTTGTTTGTGGGAAGCTGGCAAGGAAGGTCACAAATCACAGCTGTGATCATGGGACACTACAACTATCTTAAGTGTGAGCTGGTTGCCAAGCACCTGGGTTGTGATTCCCTAACTGTGGGGGTGCTGCAGAGCCGGATTTAGATGAAAAGAGGTCCTAGGCTATTCCACTTATTAGGCCCTTTCACCTCCCATTTTTAAGTTTGTAAATTATGTAAATTACGTGAGAGATAATAAAATACATCATTGAGGCCCTAGTCTGAAGCCTAGTTAGCCTATAGGAAAATCTGGCCCTGGGGTGCTGGAATGACCAGAATGTTGAGCACCAATCATAAGTACCACTCATTCAGCACTCTGAATGAGTGTTCATTAACTAAGGTCTACCTGAACCTCCTAGGGTTGTTATTGTGGAAAAAATTAGGAGGGAGTGCCAGATATTCCATCTTGAGATATTAAGAAAGTAAGGATATAAGGCTGATAAAGGCAGTTAGGGAAATCAAAATGTTAATCTATGTTAGGTATCTTGTTATTTGTTTCCCTTAATGTTTTGTCATTTCACATTGATTCTGAGAGAATTCATGCAATTCCTACACTTCTACTAATTTTGTTCTCCACAAATATTTTTTGCAATAAACTAATGAGAAGACCCTGTTCTTTCCCGACCTTGTTCTTCCTCTTCTGAACACGTTTCTCCTCCCTTATCCTTCACCACTTCCCCCCCCCAGTTATTATATTTTCTTAACTCTCCAATGCAACAACATTATGCTTTTTTGTACACTTGTTTCTGTGATGGCAGAAGTATGTGTAAAATGAAAATATTAGAAAACAGGCAACTAATTCCCCTTTATGTCACTGGAGGTCAATTTCTGGTCAGCGAAAAAGTTTCTTGTTTGACTTTCAATTTGGAATGATTTTGTTAAAACCACTAAAGACTCCAAATTTTTGGTCACCTATTATGTAGGTTTAATATCTTGGGAATTATGATCCCATAGTCTTCAGGAATCAGTTTCCAGGCTGATAAACCTACAGCTGAATGAAGTTGTCAGTAACTCTTCCATTGAAATCATTAGATTAGATTAGATTAGATTTTATTTATACCCCGCCCTTCTCCCGAAGGACTCAGGGCGGCTTACAGGCAAATAAAA
>JANHFO010005636.1:47771-60299 GCA_032468095.1 Pareas carinatus | reverse complement strand
CGACGGGACTGGAGGGGGCGGGAATGGCTCCGCCGACGGCAGGGACGGCAACGGAGCCGGGCGGCCCGCCACAAACTGAGCCACGGCAACGCGTGGCCGGGTCAGCTAGTTATTTTATATTTCTGGATTTCTGTATAGATGTATTTGTAATGTAAACTATGTAATATAAGAAGGTTATTTACAGCGTCCCTTTTCTTGTTAGCTGATTATAGAAATTGAAGTAATTTTAGTCACAATTTTGGGGAATCATGGTGACTAATAAAAACAAAACCAAACAGCTTGATCTTCTCAAATAATCTTCTGGCTGAATTTATTACCCAAATATGGCAGGAGGTAAATAAGTTATCACCAGAAAAAGACATCATGATAGATATAGGTTTTAATAACTTAGAATGATATTGTGATTATAATGGTTGCATTTAAAGTAAAGACTGAGTGAAAATACTTGTTTGATGTTATAGTCAAGTGCATATTCTCATTTAATAACTGATTTTTTTATTTCAGAAATGTTTTGGTATCATGTATAACATTATACTTTTCTGGCTGCTTCAAATCTATTGACGCTGGAGTCTCCAGCTACTATTGTCAAGAGAAAGGTGTTGTTAAGATAATTTTTAAATTATAAACAAAAAATTAGATGAAAAGGATGTAGGCTAGAGTTAGGTTATGGTGTAGGTTAAAATTAGGGTAAGGATTAAAATTAAGATATAGGCTAGAGTTAAGGTTAAAATAGATCAGAGGTAAGGTTAGAGATAGGGTTAGGGTGAGGGATGAGGTTAAGGATAGAATTAGGGTTAAGAATAGGGTTAGGATTAGATTTAGAGTTAAGGTTAGAGATAGGGTTAGATTTATGATTAAGGATAAAGTTAAGAAGAAAAAAGCTAGAGGGGAGGGAATTAAGAGAAAGTTAGAAGGTAAGAGAAAGAGAATAAGAAGAAAGATATTAGAAATGGAGAAGAGAAGGATGTAAATAGAGAGAAATGGAATGATGGTTAAAGGATAGAAAGAATGGCTAAATGAAATAATAAATTGGAATTATAGAATATTATAACATTGGTTTAGAAATAGAGTCTAATAAACCAAAAAACCCGCTACCCACTTAAAAGAAAATAAATTAAAAATTGCATAAAATAGCAAATGAGAGATTGAAAAGGTTTTCAAATGGACAAGAAAAGGAGGAGGATAAAATATTACAAATTAAACTAAGAACGATGTTGGCAAAGTGTAAGGAAAAGATAGAGGGATGATTTATTGAAGTTATAAATGTAATTTATTGAATATGAAATAACTTAACTATTGATTAAGATATATTACCCACGTAAGGGGAACAAAATTGAAGTAGTTGAAACAATCTGTACTGAAATGTTCTAATGTTTGAAATGGACATAGATAGAAGTGTAATGATGGTTAAAAATAGAGATTGGCTTATTGAAATAACAAAATTGGAATTATAGAATACTGCAATATTGGTTTAAAAATAAAATAAAATACAAAAGAAATGTTACCCACTTAGAATAAAATTGATTAAAAATTATATAAATTAGTAAATAAGATGTTGCAAAGGCTTTGAAATGGACAAAATTGGAGGAGGAGATTTTGGAAGCTTGACATTAAAATGTGACAAATATGGAATGGACACAAATAGATGAATATGTTTTCTATGCTTTTCTGTTTAGTATCTTTAAGATAAGACTGGATGTAAATAAGGATATGGAAGAAGAAGAAGAGGAAGAGGAAGACCAGGGGGTAGAGCAAGAAAATTGAAGACTAAGGAAGAGAGAAGGGAAGAGAAAATATGGGAGGGATGTAAACGGCTTAAAGAGTACTGTACAGCACTGTTAAGCAGTATATAAGTCTAAATAATAAATAAATAAATAAATAAATAAATAATCCAGAGGATAAAAGTTAGAGATGTGAAAGAAAAAATGAGTTAAGTCCTGGAGGGCGTTAGAAGATAAGGTAATATAGAAAGGTGAAGGAAAAGAAGGAAGAAAGAAGAAATGAGAGAAAGATGGGGAAGAAGATGGCAAAGATAGATATGACTAGGGAATTTGGAATCTCCTTTTTTTTAAAATATAGGATGGAACATATCCCTCCTAGCAGATGTTAAAAATTTGTATAACTTGGTTCAATTCTGGATTGTGTCTTTTAATTGATTTGTCACTTTCAAATTCTGTAAATACTCGGTTTTCTTGTTGGGATACAACCAACCTACCATCCTTGATGTATTCTATGTATGTATGTATGTATGTATGTATGTTTGTGTTGTTGTTTTTATGTATGTATGTTTGGAAAATAAAATAATTTAAAAAAGAAAAAAGAAAATTAGATGAAAATGTAAATGGAAACTGCTGGAGATACAAATAATCCTAGATTTACTACCACAATTGAGCCCAAAATTAAGTGAGACAATTATTAAGTGAATTTTACCCCATTTTGTGACTTTTCTTGCCACAGTCATTAAGTGAATCAATGCAATTGTTAAGTTAGTAATGTGGATAGTAAGCAAATCTGGTTTCCCATTGACTTTGTCTGTCAGAAAGTTGCAAAAGGTGATTGCATGAGGCCGGGACACAGCGACCATCACAGATATGAGTCAGCTGCCAAGCATCTGACCACGAGGATACTACAATGGTTATAAGTGTGAAAAATGGTCATAAGCCTTTTTTCAGTGCCATTGTAACTTCAAATGGTCATTAAATGAACTGTGGTAAGTTGAGGATGATGTAACCATGTCAGTTTCATTTTTAGCTTTCATCCAATTTGAATTGGGTATGACTGACATTGATAAGTAGTTATATTTATTTACTAAAGAGACTTTTAAAATGCTTATTTAGTTTAAATTTGTTTCTTTAATATACAGAATAAAGAAAATAAAATCACCATGTTATCTCAGACTTAAACTTTTCTTCTCTTTTAAAACCATATACAGTAAAGACTTGCTAAATTATATCATAGTTTTTATTTTGGCTTAATTGCGACTCAAGCTATTATGATTTATAAGCCATGGTTTGTAGCTCTGGATATTATGCAAATACACGCAGGGGAGGTTTATTTGGTAAAACATTTTATCAATCTATGGTTTACTGCAAAATGCAAAGCATCTAAGCAATGACAATTTGTTAAATAAACAAGAATGACTTTTAGTGTATAGATTGTGCATACTTGCTGAAATCTCATAAATACTTAAATAATTTGGGTTATTTTGATTCAGCAAAGAATAGCAAGCAGAATAAAGGCTCATATTTTAATGTGAATTTAATTTAAAATGTTAAAATATATAAAGTAAAATGTATTTCTGCCTTTTATTTTAGCCTTTCAGCTTAACTGTTTAACCAATAGCTATGGCTACAAAATAATGAGATTTGTTGGTGACTTAGTATGGTATATGTATAGTACCTTACTAATTGGGTTTTGTTCATAAAATCATTATAAAAATGAAATCATGGGTTAGCATCACACATACCGTATTACGATTATAAGATGCCACCAATTATAAGATGCACCAATTATAAGATGCACCCTTATTTTTCTGTTAGAAAAAAACAAAAAAACCTTTACCCTGGTAAGACGCCATCAAATATAAGACATACCATGAATAGAGACACCAAAATACGAAACAACATGCATCTTATAATTGATGTAATAGGGTAATAATATGCACAATAGCCAAGGACAATATGAATATTATTAACTGTCAGCTAGAATGATGTATGAATAAATGCATAAAGTAATGTGACTCATCCAAAATAATTTAAATTAATATAGTTTATTGCAGACATAAATGTGGGCAATTTAGAATATTTTTAACAATAGAAAATACCAAACAAATATTTATAACTATTTCAATATTGTGATTGATTCCCCTAAATTACATATTTGTATTCCTGATTTTTTTTTCTTGTTGTCTAGGTATATTTAGAATAAAAACATTGATAAGCCAATTTTACATCTCTCCTTGACCATTTGTAATTTATATTTATACATACAATAATCTGTTAAATTAATATGTTTTATTGCAGAATGTTCAAGGTAAACATTTTGTTCTGAACTACCCCAAATAGTTCAGAAATAAAGACAGAATATTAATATTTTTAACAGACAATAAATATCCTAAAATGAACTTCATTGTTTGAGCTCTTCATGAAACCCAGGGCACTGTTATGCTACAAATCCAGATTCCACAGTAAATGGATAATATCTAGAACTATTGAATCTGCATTGCTCCATGTATTCAAACATGTTAGGAATGTAATAACTTTGAAGGCACCTTTTCCAACTTTTGTTGACATATAAGAAAACTAAGATTTACTGGAATCAAATGTGATGTTTAATTCAGAGAATTCTTAAAATAAATATATAATTGAAAGTAGAAGTTTGATAGATAAGCAGTTGAAGAAAAAATATGGCACTTAGTTTCTATATATGATAACTGCAGCAAAACTTTTTGTAAGTACAAAAATAGACTTAACAGAATCTCACGATGGAAGAATGGATGATGAGATTAATGGAACTTGCTGAGATGGCAAAATTAAGCACCTTGATTAAGGAAAACTTTTTGTCCAGCTTTATTGCTACATGGCAACACTTTTGGACTTTTTGCTAGAAACCAAAAGAAATGCTATATTAATTTTGAGATTTGACAGTATTATTTATGATACAGAAATACTGTGTAATACTGAATTATAGACCAAGAAATTAATGTATTTTATATATAATTTAACCTTATTAAAGAACGTTGGAAGTTATCTTTTTCTGTTCTTTTTCTTTTTTCCTTCTTCCTTTCTACCTTCCTTTTCCCTATTTTTTATTTTTTATTTCTTTTTCCTTGCTTTTTATATTTATCTTTTGCAGAAACCTGTGTGTGTCTGTGTGTGTGTGTGTTCAGAAAATTAATAGTTTTATGAAGAAAATCCAAAAAACAGTCCAAGGTTTTCAGGAAAATCAGAATACAATATAAAAATAATTCAGGAAAAAAATACCGTCTAGTTGAGTGGTTTTGTAATTTGTTTTTAACACAGATTATCATTTATCATATTTTCATTCCAAACTCAGAATGTTAAAAAACAGAAAAATATGCATCTCTCTCCAGTGTATATTTAGACAGGAATAATAAGCAAATGAAAGACCGGATTTCAATATTTTCTAATTTTGAAAAAGCACAGAAAAGATGCATTTTATACATTAAAATGAAATTTACTGATACATGATGGAATTAAAACTTATTGTTTTAATTCAAAACAAGATTAGTGACAATAGAACGATTAAAACGCCAAAGCTATAAATAAATTACAAATGATCTTAAATTTGGAATTAACTTGCTTTTCTAGGCAGCTTGAATTCAAATGGAAAAAATAAATGTTATTTCCTTAAGAAGCATAATTCTGTGAAATTATAGTAAAATGGATTTGGTTACATGCTCTTTTAATTTGTTTCAACGAAATTCCTTTCAATATAAACCAATTTCTCCTTTTCACCCAGATGTTTCCATTATGAATGTCAGAATGTTTTTGTTTCTTCTCAAACTTTATAATGAATATGTTTTATTAAATGTTGTTCTGTGTTGTTTTAATGCTTTATTAGATCTTTATACTTGTTTTTCTTTTCACAAACTATTCCAGCATATGTAGTAAAGAAATATAGTGAATAATAATAATTAAATAATACATTTTAAGTTATACTTATTTCAGTTATATGACATGAACATTCAGGATATTTAATTATCTCTTCTTGCTTGGCAAATCTCTTAATATAAATAAAGTGCAAAGAATTGTTGCAAATCTATTTTAGCCCCTCCTTTAGTAGTCTATCCATAAAATCATCTAGACAGATTTTAGATCTCATTTAATTGAGTAGGACTTGAAAACACAAAGAACTAAGCACAAAGAATTAAGCATGTTAATTCAATGAAATTAACATCTAAGTAAACATACATAGGATTAATATTGAAAGTTTTGTGTTAACTCAGTGAAATGTTATCCTCGCTGATTTTGGAAGGTATATATAGCAAAGTACCAATATAAGATTTGTCAGTGTGAAGTTGGGAAAATGAGTTACTGTAGGCATTTATTGCTGTGTTTTTCCCTTAATACTCTGACCTATTAATATACCTTCTAACAAAATGCAATAGTAAAACAGTTGTATAATCTAGTATTAGATTCATCTGTACTATTATAAAACATCATTAAATTCTGTTCTTTTATAATTTCTATACATGGCCAAATATTAATTATGTTTTATTAAATGTTTAGTAGTTTACAGTGTTGAACTTTCATCTTATGTTAGTTTAAGTAAAGATAATGTATTTCAGTGAGAATCTACATCCCAACTTCTCAGTATTGCTTTGATGAAAAAGAGGAAATGTACAATGCTTTCAAGCGTAAGAAATCGGAAGCCAGAGCAGTTCAAATGAATACCGATTTATTGCACGCTAACACTCTCCATAAGAATCTGAGCTGCTAATGGTCAAAGTGAATTGGCAGTAGATAAGAGTCAACAGAATTCAAGGTGGGCTGGACCTAGATCTCTGGGCACAAAGGGACTTGAGACTGATGTTATTGTTGAACCCTCCCTCAGTCTGAGCCTGATCATTTACAGAGGCTAGGCTAGGCTAGGAGATAATCTGGTTTGATAACAGTATGATTTATATATGCTATTGTATACAAGGATCTTGAAACTGTAGCTAATCATATGTTGAATATAAATCCATTGTGGAACATACCTCCTAGAAAGATATATCCAATTTTAGGATACATCAGTAGAAATAGTTTCCAAATAATTGGTAGCAATATTTCATCTATACAATATTTGGATCGGTTGAACTCTGCTTTGAGTACTGTTTCCATCTATAAGTATATTTAAGAACAATTCAGAGAAAGTTAAATAGCTACAAAGAACAGTTAAGTCGCCGAGATAGGGTTCGTAAAGACGAAGCGAAGACCAAATTTGCTCAGGTATCTTTTTGGATACAATGTAGCTTTGGAATGCAACGGTCGGTGGCTGGCCGCTCTCTTTAGGCCCTTTCAAGTGGGCTGCCTGCCAATCAGCTGTGTTGGAATTCCTACGTTTGTGAATTCCCTCCCAATTGGATGATCAGGACACAACACCCCTCCCTACCCAGATGGCTTTTCCCACGGCTATTTACATACGTAATCATGTAAATATGCTGGGGGTTTAAAAGGCCAACTGGAACTGTGTGGTTCAGTCATGGGAGTGGCGGCCGACGGAGAGGGCATGCATGTTGCGGGTTCCGGAATCTCCACTGGAGGCCCTGGAGGCCTCCAGGTGCGCCCTTGGCTGAAGGCGAGTCTTTGTAGGTGTTACAGAGCCCTCCGGAGTCCTCAGGTAGGTCCAGCACATAGCACCCGCCTTTGGTACCTGGAGAGAGAAAAACTACAGAGTTAGTTGGGTGGTTGGTGTTGCCCCTGGGCATCCCTGTTGTTGGTGTGGCTCGATCCCTTAGCTGATCTATGTGCCGCCTCCATGAGTGGCCATCTTGTAGGGTTATTATATAGAATTTGGGGCCTGTGATGCAGATTTCCCCATCTACCCACAGGGGTCCGTTAGTTAGGTTTTTGGCAAATACAGGGTCCCTCACCCTAAAGGTTCTATTTATTTCAGCTGGTTCCCTTCCACCATTCAGGGCGTAGCAAGAGTTGAGTCAGTCTAGGACCGATCTTAATTTTCACCCCATTAGGAGCTTGGCTGGCTTTTACCGGTGGAGGTGCTGGGGTTTACATGTTGCCAGGTGAGGAACTTGTCTACCCTCTCCTGCCAGTCCCGTTGTTCCAGGCGACTTATGGCTTCCTTGCCCAACCAAATCATGCGTTCAACCTGGCCATTCCCAATGGGATTCCCAGGGGTGGTGAGGGCGTTTCGGATTCCTAACTCTGCGAGGTACCCCTCGAATGGGGCCCTGGTGAACTGGGGCCCGTTGTTGGGTACCATGGTATGCCATGGGAGATAAAAAGGGCTCGGAGGATTTTAACAATTGCCTGGTGGTTGTGGTGCGCATGCTTGCTATCTCCATCCACTTGGAGTAAGTGTCCACCATGACTAGAAATGTGTGGCCTTGGAATGGGCCCGCTAGGTCTATATGGAACCTCAACCAGGGTTCCCTACCCTTTTTTGGAGCTTGCTTGGGATTGCCACCTGCTCCCCCCATAACAGGCAGCCCCCCTCCAATGCCAATTTGAGTTTCCGGGATTCAAATGGTTGGAATTGTTCCTCCACGATTTCCTTCAGCCACCCCTTTTGCACCCAGGTTAACACTTTTTGTGTAATCAGATCTTTAGCGGTTTGTTTAGCCACCACAGCAGAGGAGACCAGCCCCGAGTCCTGGCAGTCTATTAAGAGAACGGTGTCTTCGATGGTCATTTGAACGTCCTTGGTTGGTAGGGGACATCTGCTAAAGGCATCTGCATGACTAAGTTCCGTTCCAGGTCGGTATGCCAGTATGCAGTGATATGCGGCCAGGAAGATAGTTCAGCGTGTCATTCATGGGAAAAGGGCTGGGGGGGTAGGGCGACTCCCTGCTAGCAGACTCAGCAATGGCTTGTGGTCTATAATAAGTTCAAAGTGTCTGCTGAATAGGTATTCATGGAATTGCTTGATCTCTGCCACTAGTGCTAGGGCCTCGCAATCCAATTGGCTATAGTTCCTTTCGGGTTTGGTCAGTGTTCTAAAATAGAAGGCCATGGGTGCCTCCTTGCCATTTGGTAATTTATGGCTAAGGACTGTTCCCACTCCAAAGGGGAAGGCGTCACAAACCAACACTAGGGGAATGGTTGTGTTGTAGTGGACAAGGAAGGTGTCCTTTGATAATAGCTGTTTGACCGCTTTGAATGCCCTCTCTCTTTGCCCCCATTCCCATGCTGTGTCTTTGGCTATAAATCTGTGAAGGGGATCGGCTAGGGTTGTTTTGCCCTTAAGGAAGCTGTTATAAAAGTTCAGTAAGCCTAAAAAGGCTTGCAGCTCCCTTTTACTTTTTGGTGTTGGGGCATCCCTGATGGCCCTAACCTTGTCAGTGGTTGGGTGGATCCCTCTCCCATCTATCTTGTAGCCCAGGAAGTTTACTTCATGGACCCCAGTGGAGCATTTCTCCTTCTTTAGGTGTAGTCTTGCCTGTCCAAAACAGGTCAGCACTTTCCTGAGGCATCTGTGCAATTGAGGTTTGTTTTCAGCCGTGATGAGTACATCATTGAAATATGGCACTACGGGAATTTTGTATAACAGTCATTCCATTATACTCTGGAAGTTCCCTGGGGCGACACTGACCCCAAATTGTAGGCGATTAGACTTAAATGCTCCTGTGTGTGTAACAATTGTCTGGACCTCTGTTGGGGCACCATCTACAGGGAGTTGCTGGTATGCTTGGGCCAGGTCTAATTTAGCAAAAAAATTTCCCTGGCCCCAGGGAGTTTAGCAGATGCTAGACTACCGGAACTGGATAGGCGCTCTGCTGCAATGCCTTACTCAGTGTGCATTTATAGTCCACACATATCCGGATTGAACCATTGCTTTTCAATGGGGTCATGATTGGGGTTTCTCATTTAGCATGATCAACCGGTTCTAGCACTCCTTGTTTAATTAGCTTATCAATTTTGGCATCTACCCGGGGCCTCAGGGCGAAAGGGATGCACCTTGGCTTGAGCCTGATTGGGCTCACTGTGGGGTCAAGGTTAAAGGAAATAGGGGTCCCCTTGTACTTGCCCAGCTGTGAGTCGAACACATCTTGGAACTCCATGATGAGGTCATTGATGCTTGAGTTTCTGACAGCGTGGATACTAGTGAGCCTCAGTCTTAGTGCGTTGAACCAGTCCAGACCAAGTAAGGTCGGTAGGTTGGCCCTCGCTACCATGACTAGGAGTGTGCCCTCAAAATTGTTGTATCTTTTGTGAACTTGCAAACGGCCCATAATCGGGATGCGGTTGCCTTGATAGTACTTGAGGATAAACTTTCTATAAACGTTTGCAATGCCCAAGAAATTCTGAATGTCCTTTGCTATGCAGGAAGCACCACCTGCACTTTCTGGGAATTCATTTGAACTCTTTATGTGGAAATGCACCAATTCAAGAAGAATAGCTGTTTCAACCCGAAAGCAATTTTTCTAACGTAGCAAAAAGTTTTTTTTCCCCTCAGTCTATTCAAGACCTCATGCAAATGATGATCATGCCAAGATCTGTCTTCAGAGTAGATCAGGACATCATTCAGATAAAGTACCATGAGCCTGTCAGTGATATAACTTCTTCTTGCTCATGGAGTACGGTCAAAGCAACAGAATTTTTTAGCAACATACTTTGGAGATATTGTGGAGCCCTCTTAATCTTTGAGCAGTCTTTCCTGTGAGCTTTTGTGAGAGGCTATTGTCATCTTCCTGGTTCTGGACTCTGCTTTCAGTGTCATGTTCTGCTGCACCCTGGCTGGAGAGGGATCTGCTTCTCCTGGGGACTTTGGTAGGACAGTTTATCATCATATGTCCAGATTCTGTAAAAACAGAGTGGTGTTTGTACCTATCTTTCTTCTGTGGCCAGTGACTTTCTTGTTGTTCCTATTTGCATGGGTTTCTCTCCTTTCTACTTGGTCCCTGTTGACATCAGGGAAGAGAAAGCTGAATAGGGAGGTTGTGATATTACTTGCTTTGACAATCAAAGGGGCTTAAAATCTCTTCCAAATGCGAGTAGATGATAATACAAAGCTGGTAGATTTGGTCTAGTCTGTGAAACCCCTTGCCCAATGAGCTCAGCAGCAAGCTGGTCATTTAGACCTCATCTAAATTGAGCAATTGGAACTGCCTTGTTTCAACCCAGGTCTGCTGTGATTGATTTGCATTCTGCTATGTACAATCGGATTGTTTCATTATCCTTTTTAGCTGATGAACCTACTGGATTGCTATAATCTCTCTTATCAGATCTCCAAAATGGCCCCTGAAGTTAAGCATTAAGTTCTGAGAGTTATCCATCCCCAAGATATCTTCCCCCTCACTGATTTTTCAGAAGGATGCTAAAGTCTGGCTCTGGCAGTTGGCCTGTGGTTCTGATGGGGTACTCAGTGTTGAAAGTGGCTGGTGGTTTAACTGAGAACATGCCACTGCCTAACTGATCTTTCCTTTAGCAACAGCAATAGCACTTAGACTTATATATCACTCCGTAGTACTTTATAGCATTCTCTGAACACGTGTCAGCATATTGCCCACAACAATCTGGCTCGTCATTTTACTGACCTAGGAAGAATAAAAGGCTGAGTCAGGATTGAACTCCTGGCCGTGGACAGAGTTTGCCTGCAATACTGCATTCTAAGCACTGCGCCATGGTGTCAGGGAGAATAGAACTAAGATTCTGTGGAACTTCCATATCCTGATGGACAGTCAGGTACTGGCCAATGAATCAGAAATAGTAATATACAAGGAGCAGAAGATAGTAGTGGTGATAAATGTAGCTATGCTGAGTGATAGCAACAACAGGAAGAAAGAATATGAGAAGCTGGAAAAGCATCAGGTCCTGAAGGAGAAACTAAAAAAAATTGTGAACAGTAAAGTCCAAAGTGCTAGCGGTGGAGGGCACATTTAGGGCTATGATCCCTAAGCTAGGAGAGTGGCTCCAACAGATTCCACGAACATCAAAGCTCTCTGTCCAACGGACCGCGTTGCTAGAAACAGCTAAGATGCTGTACAGAACCAGCAAACTCTCAGACATCTGGTAGAGGACACAAGATTGAGAACATACCACTGACAAGAGTGAGGAAAAGAATTCTTTATTTGGGTTGCTTGAATTTCCTATATAGCAATATTTTTTATTATAATATACTTGTAATAACCAATTTCTCACATAGAAAGCTTCTAAAGTTACCATTCTTAAGAATGGTAATAATGGAGATTGAACTTAGTACAAACACATCTATACATTCACATGTATTCATAAGGATTTCCAGAAATATGGTAAATACAAACACTAGATTAAACATATACATATAGCAAGGTAGGCATGCAATATTGCAGGGTGGAGAATCCTCTTTAGAGCAGACTGGATAAAATTTGATCCTCTTCCATAATATTCCACTCCATTTCCTCTGTCAGTATTGTAATCAGTCAGCATTCTGTAATCATTCTGTATTGTCAGTCACCATTGGGCTGCTTTTGGAATTCTTCCTCTAGGAAACATTTGCATGCTTTGAGTGAACTGTTGTTTCAATGTATTCACAACTGGAAATCCATGTTTTTAACAACTGATCACTCCTTTTCAAAGCAACCATTCGTACATTTAGGCATGAATGGAAACTGCATTGGTCTGTCTAGTGGCTGACTTGGGAATAGGATGCCTTGGTAAAGCCCCTGAGCATGAGATGCCATGGTGGAGCTCCTAAACATGGGATGGAATCTGTATTGCTTGCCCTGGTTGATAACCAGGGGAAATAATCCGGGGAAAATGGCCGCCATGAAGCAGCCTCCATAGCGTCGGGGCCAGGAGAGACGAGGCTCCAACAGTCTGGTATGTGGGGACGGGCCCACGCCCGATCCCCCTGAATGGGGGA
>JANHFO010005636.1:32827-47671 GCA_032468095.1 Pareas carinatus | reverse complement strand
ATCTCCGCCCCAGGCACTTCAAAAAGCCACAAACTGAGCCACGGCAACGCGTGGCCGGGTCAGCTAGTACTGTATATCTTTTCATCATATTATAAAATATTATAAAATAAATGACTATTTAGAATGAAGGCAAACACTGTTCGTAACATGAAAGGAAAATAATCTGTTCTTGAAAATATTTATACACATAGCCAAGATGTTTTGTAGCTGTAAGCACTTGTACAGTGTCAAACTCACAAAGTTGGCAAATCAAAGAAGCAGGAGCTACCTGAATTTGAGGAACGTGTCTTTTATAAATCTTGGAAAGTTTAAGAGTGAATTCCCAGCCAGTGAGCTGATTAAACTGGAGCCTGTTTGAAATACTTTTTTCCCATGTCTGGAAAAAAATTAAAATTCTTATTTTTTTAATCTCATTGTATTGCCACTTCTCATTATTTAAAGAGAATCTTCCTCTTCCTCTACTTTCTTCATATAGTGTCTTACGGATAGTGATGATGTCTATCCTATGTTACAGAATCAACACTATGTGCCAACTTAACAAGGGCATAGCCACACGAACCGTCTAAGCAATTCCTGCCCTGTACTCATGTCAATCTGAATCCTAGCCAATTCTTTTTAAGAAAACCTTTGACAGCACTTTATAAGATGTTCAGTCTGGACTGCAGACTACTATGCTTCCCATTAGTAATTTTCCTTTTGTTAGGCCCTCCCTTGCGATCCAGGAAAGCCATTGATAATGAATTTCCTTTCTATAGGGCAGTGATTGTAAATCTATGGCACACGTGCCACAGTGGGCGTGCGGAGTCCTCTCTGTTGGCACATGAGCCAAGTTATCCCAGCATCACCCCAGTGCTGAGCATGCTCAGAAGAGAGTAATAGTGCCAGGCAATGACATCACAGGGCCCTGCATATGCTCAGAAAGAGAGGAGCGGTGCCAGGAAATGACATCATGAGCTGTGACTCATTAGCTGTGACTTGTTTGGTCCCTCGATGCCTAAAAGGTTATCCATCATTGCTATAGCAAGTTTTAGCTAGACATTCTATGCTATTTGGAAGGTGAGGTGACATTCTTCTACGTCGGGTGAATGGGAAATGGTGAAATGGTGCAGTATTTTCTTTGGCGGGGGTATACATTTTATTCATTTTTATACAAAAACAAAAAACAATGTGCTTAGATATTTCCATCAACATCAACCCACTGGATACATTTCAAATTTCTTTCAACAGTATTTATCAAATTTAGTACTGCTATTTCACATCTACTCTCTTATCCAACCATCTATACAGCTTTTAAATCCATTTTCTAAAACTTCCAAATAATTCCATATTTTATAAACCATTCTAAGTAAATCACTACCTGTTTTTTCTTTACTTGGATTTTTTTCCTTTGGCTTTTCTGCAAATGTTCCATCTATCTTTTGTATTATTTTATTAACTTCAGCCGTGAATCTATCCATAAGTGTCATTAACATTTTGTTAATCATTTTTATTTTTATTTTAAGCTTTCCTACTTTATATTTGCTTAGCAATCAGTCCTGGAGTTTCGCTTCTTTGTAAATCTCAGTGTTAATTTTTTTCTCGCTAGAATCCATTACAGTTGCAGTTCAAGGTCATAGTCAAGCATTCACTTTCCACTTTCATTCACACTACCCAATTCTTCTTTTTAAAATAAATCCAACAAGATCTTAATGATTTTATACTTTTGTCTCATAAACATAATAACTTTTAAGTTTTAATATGGATAGAAAGTCATTTCATCTCTAGATGTTTTATTTCACTCCCAAGCTTTTTCTTTAAAAAAGTTTTTAAATTAATGCCTTCCGTTTTTGGTCGCCTTTTTTTTTCTCTTTCAGGTATTAACTTTTTAAGAATCTCTTTAATCAGGCTGTGAGATGTAAAAACCCAAATTGTCCCCACAATGCAAAGACAAGTCTGGTTTGCAATTTCAAAGGTTTTATTTAAACAAAAAAAGCTTTTGGCTAAGAGCAACGCCCCCTGTCTCATCTCAATTTGAGATTGAGAACAGGAAGTGTGCCCTTCAACACTAGGCAACACATTTATCCATTTTACAATATGTTATGCCCCACGAAACACACAAAACACAAACCACTCCCCTTATTATCTTAAAACATTCTGTAAGTTGAAATTCAAACTAGAGGATCAAGTCCGCAGCACAGCAAGGCAGACCTTTTGAGGAGCTTTTTTTCCCAGTCCCGGGGCAGTTGCCACCTTGCCTGGGACTGTGAAACATCTCTTCCCATCATTGCCTCTTCAGGGCAAATAAGGTTGGGCTCCAGACATGGAACCGAACCGATCTACCTGCCATCAAGCAGTTCAGCTTGGGAGCCTTCCGAGTCTGTTGCCTCGTCGCCATGTTGCCCACCAGAAGTCCTGGTGCAGTATTTTCTTTTTAAGTGCAAGGAAAGTAGAAAACTTAAAAAAATAAAAAACATTTAAAAATCTATGTTTTGTATGATTTTAATAAGCAGTCTTCTATTTGCAAACTAAGAATTACAGCTAAGAATTACAGCTATTCAGCTGATACATTTAAAAGCAGCTTTTAAATGTATTAGGAAACTTGGTAAGTAATCTCAGTTTTTTTCTTCTTTAAAGAGGTTGACAAAATCCTGGAATAGGCTTAAATACATTCTCTAAAATGGGCAGAATATAACATAAAATGAAAAGGTGTACTTCGTAAATGAACTATATAACAACACACCCTGAGTTTGTTTTAATGGTGAGCTGTTGTCATATGTTTCTGCTATCCAGAAATGGATGCATACACATTCTTGTGAAGCAGAAATCATGCTCTGTAGATAAGTCATAACATTGATCTTTCATTCAGTAATTGGTTTTGCTGAGCATACAGCTGCTGAAATGAAGCTTTTGAAGCAGAAGCAGCGCTTCCTAACCTTTTTCATTTTTCACTGATAGTCACTATTCCAGTTGTTTTCTCAGTTGTAAAAAAATACAGATATATTTTTCAATGGGAAAAAATAATATGAAAAAGTACAGGAAAAGCCCTGGTTCCAAAGCTGTTCTTCTGATACAAATTATAGCACATCAGCCATCCTTGTATGATAAAAATAAGAAAAAAGAAAGAAAACAACAGAGAAAAGAATTGAAAACTATGTATAAAATACATTTCCATCACAAAATCCTATTTTATCTAAAGATGCAGGAAACTTTGACTTTGTAAAATCTATTGAATTCTCATAGTCATGGTAAGATAAGCTAGGTGTACGCTGGTACTATTTTTTTCCCATCCTAGTAGCATAGAATCTTATTTAGTTGTAGTTGGATTCTGGATAGTCCTTACATACTTTCAAACATATTGCCACAATTTTGATGAATAAAAAGTTGCTTGAAAGGAAGAAATAAACATGGAATTCGATATTATTTAATACAATATTAATTTTCTCCAAAAATGTATCATAGAAACTATTCCAAACTACTAAATTTATCGGCGACTGCAAAATCCTTATGGATTATAGAGTAAATTTCTTTTTATCTCCAAATATAAATATTTTATCAATTTTTTGAAACTATGTGTGTGTTCCTTTAAGGGTTGCATTTTACTCCAATGTAAAGAAACTGTTAAGTAGTGAAATTCCTTTTTATTCCTATTTCAGGGTTACAATGTGCAGCCCATAAGTGATTATTATCTATACTTTTATTTCTAAGAGTGAACTCTCTGTAAACCACAGATCATATCATAGAATTACATTTGAAAGCTCTTAGTTATCTGAGTTCCTTAATTTAAATCCATATGCTCTTTTTCTGAGCTTCTCTACAAAGACAAGTAGCCTATTGCATTTTCAAACAAGATTCCTTGCACCTTCCTGTATGTACTATTGCATGTATATTTTAAAGATCAGTAACAATAGCCATATACCCCAAATTCTTGTATTATCTGAGCTAGCTCTGTAATTTACGCATTTAAAAAAACAGTACATTTATGACAACAAAACTAATAATAACCTGATTCCCACTAGCTAAAGAAATTCCCCCATCATGTTAAATTGCTTGTTTCTATTTGATCAAAGAATCAATATTCACTTTACTTCAGTATGTCCTTAATCACTAACTATTCCTTACAAGTTCTCTCATTTCATTGAATAATTCTTTTATCTGCCCATGTTCTAAACTACCTCCAATTATGTTGCCATTCTTCACTGCCCTAAGTTCCCAAAGCAGCTTTGTATTATTAGATATTTTCTTCATATCAGAAAATGTTGGAAAGTACTGTGGTAGTTGCTCTGGCACTACTCCAAATTTTGATTTCTATTAAACAGTCCACTTATAAATTAAAATAATACAAAAATCCTCCCCTAATTTCTGCACTGTTTCCATTAGATCCATAGCTAACTCCAAAGATTGACTTTGATTCATAATCCTGATTGTCTTTTACCCTATCAATCAACATTATTTTCATTTTTTTCTTAACTGAAGTTCTACCCATTTTTGCTTTTCCCAGACACATTGTCTGGGTTTGAACTGATCAAAGAACAGATGCTTTGATGATATAAACTGCTACCTTGAAACAAATAAGTTTAATTTACAAAATTCCTTAATAATAGAAGTGACTTTGAAGGTCTTCTAGTACAATGCCCTGCTTAAGCAGCAAACCCTATGCCATTCCAAATGGCTGTCCAATCTCTTCTTAAAAACCTCCACTGATGGAGAACTTACAATTTCTGGAGGCAAACTTGATTCAAGCATGTTTCTTCACATTAAGAAAATGTTTAGGTTCCCAAAATTAATCACATTCTGCCCAAATGCAGTTTGGCATGTTTTGTCAATCCAGTCAAAAAGTGATAAACTCCATAATCAAAAAAATAAGTCTCCTGGAGATAAATTTTCTACTGTGAAATCTGTGCATATAATCCATTATATAGTCTCCCCTTGAACCGTAATTAAAATTTCACAAGATGTGTCCCCACCCCAACTGATACCTCCCGCCGACCCACACGCTCCCACAGAATGTGTCTCCTCAGGGTGCCACCGGTTAAGCATTGTCGGCTGGCGACCCTCAGGGGGAGAGCCTTCTCTGTGGTGGTATCCACCCTCTGGAATGATCTCCCCCCTGCAATACGTACCATCTCTGACCTTCGGACCTTCCACCGCACCCTGAAGACCCACTTATTCCAGTAGGCTGGTTTAGCCTAGCCCCTGTTAAATCTGGACTTTGTATGGGTTTTAAACGTTTAAATTATTTTATGATTCGATGGAAATTATTTTATTATTTCTCCCATCTTTTAATTAGGCCCCATGTAAATAATTTTAATGTTGTTTTATTGCGTCTATGTATTATATTGTATTTGTGTTTTATTAGGCCTGTTAGCCGCCCTGAGTCCTGCGGGAGAAGGGCGAGGTATAAATTTAAATAAACTAAACTAAAACATTGAAAGAACTCACAGTGAAGACAAAGACAAGAATCCCTAGCCCAGTGATCCAACTAACAAACACCAGTTCTATGTGAACCCACGCTGGTTCCGCAAGTCAACCATACCGCATTGTTATAATATTATTTTTCATTTAGAAGTCTGACAGCCCATGGATAAAAATTGTTCTTCAGCCTGTTTGTATGGCTATCTATACTTCTATATCTCCTACCCAATGGTAGGAGAGTAAAGAAGAGCTGACTAGGGTGTGAGTCGTCCCTGAGGATTTTCCTCATTTTTCTAAGGCAATGGGCCCTAGCAATGTCATCCAGTGGTATCAGGGAACAGCCCATGATGTTTTGCACTATGCTCACTATCCTCTGTAAAGTCTTTCTATCCACAACTATCAAACCAGCATACCACATCGTAATGCAATAAGTGAGGACGCTTTCTATTGTGGACCAATAAAAGGAGGTCATCAACTGTTGTTCCACTTTATTTTTCCACAAGACTCTAAGGAAGTGGATTCTCTGTTGGGACTTTCTGACAAATTGTATCGTGCTGATCTTCCAGGTGAGATCTTCACTGAAATAGACTCTCAGGAATTTAAAGGAAGAAATTCCTTCCATACAGCCCCCCTTGATGTAAAGTGGGGCAGGTTCCTCTCTCTTCTTTTGGAAGTCTAACACCATGTAATTGAAGTTATCTGTACACCACTCATTCCCCCTTTTCCCCTCCCGACTCTCTCCCTTCCCCCCTTCCCATTCCCTTTCCCCATATCCCATATTTTGTAAATAGTTTTTTAAAGTTCAATGTTAAATTTTTATCTTTTTTGTACACCGCCCTGAGTCCTTCGGGAGAAGGGCGGCATATAAATTTAATAAATAAATAAATAAATAAATAAATAACCTCTTACCACAGGGATGGAAAGAATGTACTCTTCCCTTCTGGATTTTTCAAAGCATTGTTCTGGACACCTATGAGGGTTACAATTGGGCTCATTGCTCTACTGTTTCTACTCCTGTCCTGAGTCAGCCAGTGATAATAGGGAGGAAGTCAAACCATGTGTTTGGTCATTTGTAGATGCTGCAGTGTTATCTTCTTCCCTGCCTCCATGTAATTTCTACATAAAGCCACTGGAGGAGGTTCAGAGTATGGTATCATTGGTATGCCAATAGCCAACTACGCATTGCCTCTCTGGGCTGCAATGTACCTGATCAAGGGTCTAGAAGTTGTTAGGGACTTGATGGAGAGAAACAAATTGAAGTTGAATCCCAGCAAGATTGTTGTTAGTTCAGAAACCTTCTAGCACCGTGCCTGCCAAAACAATAACTCAGCATGGGGAAACACACCCCACAAAAGAACAAGTCCACAACTAGGTTTTTCTCCTAAATTAACAGTCAGTATACCAGCTGCAGCTTTTCTTGAAGTATGATCACTGATAAATATCTTCATCACAGCTGAAGCCGAGTAGTGCAATGTGCTATAAATTGGGCTTAAAATGTAAAACTATCAAGAAACCACAGCTGGTGCAACTGCAACACGCCATCTACTAGTGGGTGTCCTATATCACTGGTTTAGTGAAAACTACACTACCATAAGTCTTCCAAGTACAGTACAAAATGCTAACTTTGACCTATAAATACTTTATGGCTTGGCCTCCGACTAGCTGTGGGGTTGCCTATTTCGGACAAAACTAACTCATCTGTTCTGAAAGGGCATGATGAGAATCCTCCCCTCCACCCACACAGGTGAGATGAGAGAAGTGGGGTTTGAAGTTCATTTTTTTCTTGCTCACCTCCAGTATTACCTCAGAATATTCAAATTATGTCCTCCCTAACATTTTTAGGGAAATTGTCAAAAACTGCTTTTTTGTGGTGACATATTTTTGAGGTTTCATATTAAGCTTTTAGTAACCTGCAGGGACATTTTGTTATGCCAAAAACATAGAAATACCATAAATTAAGACAGCCACTTAGAACAGAAATGAGAAGCGTGGTCCTCTAGATGCTACTGGATCTCAAACCCTCTCACCACATTGCCCATGCCTGCTATGGCTAATAACTTTTATTAACAAAAGGTGTGTGCTCCAAGGATATAAAGTATCTATAGAATTATTTGCACATAAAAATAAAAAGTTCAGTGATGAATGAATTCCAGTTTACTGATGCATCTTCCAGACATTCCAAAGTTTTGTACTATTATCAGTTGATCTCTTGCACAAGCCTGAAATTTGTAACAGGAGTTATACTGGTCTCCAGCAAAAATATAGAGTACCTTAAGCATCCCAGGGCCAGGCAATCTTTATGCGTTTGCGCTTGAATAACAGAAACTGACCGTCACGAACAGCGTATTGGTTGCAGTGGGACGCAATCCTCGGTGTTGGATTTACTTGGGTGGTAGTCATACAGATACAAAACACTGCAATCTCCTGCTCCGGACTTGATCTACACGTACGACGGATATTTATGCCCGAGGCTATGTTGAGCGCTTCCCACCAACTAGATCCATAACAAATCCAAAAGCAGATGAAAAAACGTAGCGGCTACTTCTTGTGTGGAACAGGTTCCGTTCTAACCTTGGAACATTCTTCCCCGATCAATATCGAAAAGGCTTACTCCTCATTCCGCTCCGTTCCGAAAGAAATCCACTCGGACGATCGCAACTCGCGGCCGCGTTCTTCCATCAAGCGCTAATGACCACAGAAGAAACCCGTCTCGGAATTTATAATATCACAGGATTGGGAAAGTCATGAAGCAGCAGTCGCCAAGGCGACCAAGCTCCGCCTTCGGCCATGCCTTTCTCTCGTCTTCTCAGCACGGATTCCCGCCTGGCATGGGTGGGACTCTTGCGGAGTGATTGACAGTTACTATAGTAACAGGCTCTTCTCGTCGCCATTTTGTCAGTTGGGCTTTTTTAAAAATAATTTTTCTTCCCGCCCGAATTATAACTTTACGTGGATTATTTTTCCTTCGGGTTTCGGTGGCGGAGGGCTACCTTCTCTTTGGTCAGTTGCACCGGGACGAAGCGGGGCGACTCCGGGCGCGCGCGTGTGCGGTCCGAAGTGATCCGAAGCGCAGTTCCTGAGAAGCCGGCTCGGCGGCGGCGCTCGGAAGGGGGAGGAGAGCAGGCGGCTGGCTGGCTGGCAGCGGGCAGGCAGGGAGGGGGCGCGAGTGAGTTCCCGGGGGCTCTGTTAGGCGCCGCGCCGCGCTCCCCTCTCGCCCGTGCCGCTCTGACTCTCCGCTCTCCCTGGCCTGGGCTCAAGCAGCAGCTGAAGCCGCCGCCGCCGAGCTCTGCCCGAGCCCCGCTGCCGATCGCTGCGCAGGTTTGGAACGCGCGCCATTTTGTGAGCGATAGAAAATCTGCCCGGCCAGGAAACGCCGCGGATCCGCCCGCCGGGCCGGGCTGCCCTCCTCCAGGAGAGGGAGGTGCGCGATTGGCTCCGCTTCGGGGCCAAGGCCCTGCTCCCTTTTGCACGGGGCCCGAGCGTGTCGGGCGAAGTGATACAAGCCGGGTGGGAAAGACTGCGGAGAGGCTGCTGGGTTGGGCCGCTGGCTGAGGAGGGTAATGAACTGAGCCCACCCGCCGCCGCTGCCGCCGCCGCCGCTCTCCCCCCTCCTGAATCCCGAGACGGGAGGAGGCCTTGGTCGGTACAGGACAACTGCGGCAGCCCGGACAGTAACCAGAGGCGGCCACCGCCCCGATATACGGTGAGTGGTAGGGCCTCTAGCAGTGGGCCGCCGGCTCAATGGCATTGGGAGAGAGGGGCCGCTGCCATCTTGAAGAGGGAGCCTGGGCCGCTTCGGTGGTTAGGCAAACGAGGAGGCCGACCTAGCGGAGGAAAAAGCAGGCACCGGCTCTCCGTACCCTTTTATTCCCGGTTAGTTTTGCAGGGAAGTTCTGTTCTAAGTTGTGAAGGTGACGCCGAGGCCCTTCCCCACCTGGGTAATGGATTTGTTCTGGTAACTCGGCGTTGCGCTTACCTGGCCCGAGGTGGAGGAGGAAGAAGTTAATGCTCTTTCCGCAATCTCTCGGGCAGGTGGGCAGAAAAAACAGCAGCTTTGAATTGGCACCTGTTATAAGAGGAGACGAAGGTAGATACTTGTCTGTTAACCTCCTAGATCCTGGTATAATCACGGCAGGTCTTCTCTATTTTTATTCATCTTAGGGTCATTGCAGTAGATACATATTGTAGAGGCTTGTCACGGGAAGGACTTAACTTGAATATAAAAAGAACTGACAATAAACTAGGTCTAGTATCAAATATCAGTTAAAAAGAGAACTTTGCCGGAATAAATGTATTCAATTGATTTCTAAATCGTATTTTATCGTGAACTACACCTACTCAGAGGTAAGCATTGATTTCTACAGAATTCTATAATAAGGCTGGACATTCTAGTCAAGTCAGATTATTTCTCCATGGAGACTAAGTTATTTATTATAGTTTGATTAACTTATCAAAAAACACAAATATAGTTTATCTTTCTAAACTATAAATCAATACTCTATGCTTGTACCTAACTACATATACTGCATATACTGCTTGACTACATAAACTGTTTTATGTGAATTCTATCCTTGGATTCCACATAAGTAGAAATTGAATTCATTAAGGATACACTTACCAAGGAACAAATCCTGTTGAAATGAAAGAGATTAACATCTGAATAAATCCTGTACACATAAGGCTTGGATATGTCTTGATTTCCAAATCAATCAATTCTTTGATTAGAACAAAAATTGAACCTCTTTCCATGTAACTTCATAGTAACTGATTGGGACTATGGGAGAGCAGTAGAGAATTGATTAAGCTATGTAGAAAGGATTAAATCTAAATTCCAAACAATTGTATGTGTGTATTTGTTTTCATTCTGCATAATGTGCTAAAAGAAGTTACTGTATCACAACAAGCATTTTATGACATCCTATATTACATTTGCTTGAAAGTAAAATTTTAGAATTGGGTACATTACATTGTATTACTAGTTAAAAGGAGTCTAGAAAGTGGTGTTCTTCTGAACCATATTGTTGGAAAATTTAAGTGTTATTGCAGTAAATGTCTTCCATGCATTTCAGTGTTTTAAGTCTAAAGTTGATTTAATTATACTTCTACTTCTAAAAGTGCTATGTCAGTGGCATGCACTATTGAAAATTGCAGGTATTGTAATTCCCAAGATCAGTCCCATTAGATTAGAGATTGGTTCATCTTGCCCAGTCTTAAATATAATATACACTATTAGATTTTTAATAAAATTATGAGTTTATTCAAATTAGCTTTACTTGGTTTTGAACAAAATTAATTTCTAAATTCTTAAAGTATTTGCTTTGAAGAAATACAAGAAGGAAAAGGGGTCTACTACTTGAATGTAGAATCAGTGCACTATAGTTTTATGTGTGCTTACTTAACAATATGTCAAACTTTTTAAAGTGCATTTTTCTTCTTAGTATTGTATTTGGAATTGGAACCTAAGTACACAAACTTGTCTGCATGTATTTGAAGTAAATCAGTTGAAGTTAGTGTGCTAACTAAAAAATAAAATATAGGCTTTATAGTATAAAATCTATCTTCCTTTGGAGTAGACTATTCTACTTTATCAGACAAAAATACTTTAGTATTGTTTTGAAGCGTAAAACGAGGTATGTAAGTAATAACCCAGTTCCTTTTAGATTTCCTAACCAACTTTGCCAGAATAGAAGTTGATTTTCAATTGGTTATTTATTATATATATATGAATGACTTGCATATTAAAAGATTTGTTGACTGTATCTTATATTGTTTGATTATTTTATTAATGTAAACTATCTGAAATTCAATGATAAGGAATATCATTAAATTTTATCCCTGTTTCTTTATGCAAATATTATAATGTTCTTTCTCATTGAAATATGTGATACCTAAGTAACTGTCAAGATATGTGTAAGACTAAGTTAAGTCTTCAGAGTTAAAAGTTCCTTTCATAATATAGAACAATAAGATTAAATGCAAAAGTAGATTGACATTAGGCTGATATTTTGTAGCTACCTTTGTGCTTAACCAACAGAATCCTAAACATTTAATTAAAAGCGCTCTTAATTGTAGAATGATCAAGTACAGAAGAAACAATTTTTATATGGGAGATTTTCAAAGAAAATGTTTGTGTATCTATAAAATGTGCATGTGTGTATGTATGTGCATGTACACATATATCAGGAATTCAAATTATTACAAATGTATACAAGGCGGAATAGTGATTGTAGTCATTTACTGGCCAGCCAGATACATTTTTATTCTGAAAGTAAAATTTACTGAATTCACTGGTCTCTTCACTCTCCCTGTAAAGGTGCATGATTTATATTGAATGTTAACCACACAATTCTGTATTTGTCTTCTCAGAAGTGAATTTTTTGTAATCAGAGAAGTTTATTTTCTAGTAAATTTGTAATATTGCATCCAATCAGAGCAATCCTAAAACTTCTGTTGGAATGCTTCTATTTGGAGGAATCTATCAGATAGTTTCTAAAACTGGATTTTCCCATTTGAGATTGGACCTGTTTCACTCATATAGGAGGAAATTTGACAATTCTAGGAAGTATAAGACTGCAATATAAATGCTCTTTTTTAAAAAATATAATAACTAAATGGCAACTACTTTTATATTATTCTCAAAAGTTAGTTTGACAGCCTAATTGTCATGATGTGATTGAGGATTTTATATTGAATAGTTATTTATAATGCTTATCTTTTGATTCTTATAAAATGTATAGTCAGATAAAGTTTCTTTTATTTACTTTGACATTAAATATAGAAACGAGGCAATGAAACAATTTAGTTAATTTTCCTGTTTAAATTTGCACGATTACTGGTCTATTTAGAAATATTTTTTTTAATGTGGAAAAATGTGCTATAGCTAGCTAGCAGAATAGATTGCAGAATTTATGCATCTTAGTTCAAAATTCTGTATAAACCTAGTTAGTTAGTAATACACTTTATTGCCTATCAGGAAATGAATTCTAGCAGGTTATTTATTTATTTGATGTATTTATTTGTTTGTTTATATTCCATCTTTATTATTTTTACAAATAACTCAAGAAAGTAAATATATCCAACACATCTTCCTTGGTTTTGTAATGCTAATTTTGAAATGGATAAATTATTTTTTCACAAATACTCAACTTTATTTAAGTAGTATAGGAAAATAAGTTTGTTGAACAAAATATTTCCTGTTGTCTGATAAGACTTTGATAGAGTCATATATTTTAAATTCTGCATTTTGAAAACACTATAATAATTACTATTAAGATTCTGTGAAATAAACCAAGATCACTAGAGAATCAATTTGACTTTCGAAGTTGCTGTTGTTATTTTTTTCTTACAAAAGTCATTGTTCACTAAAAGTTTCAAATAGAAATTATAATTTTCCTAAAGTCAGAGATGATACTTCTATTGGGTTGAAGCCAGACTAAATGAATTCCTATTAATTGCTTCATTGACTTACTTGTCCTGAAAATTTCAGTATAAGCAAAGTAAGCTAATAGGAAGAGCAAAAGTTTGTGGTCTCCGGAATGAAGGAATTTCATCATCAGTAGAGGAACATCCCTGGTGTATGTCAGTCTGCAGAATTCTGTGCTGCATTGTCTTACAAGTAGTCCTTGACTTACAAACACTTTGTTTAGTGACTGTTTGAAGTTACAATGGGACTGAAAAAAGTGATTTATGACTGTTTTTCACACTTAATAATTGTTGTAGCATCTTCAGGTCACATGATTAAAATCTGGATGCTTGATAACTGCTTCATATTTATAATAGTTCCAGTGTCCCAGAGTCACGTGTGACCTTCTGACAAGCAAAGTCAATGAGGAAGCCAGCTTCACTTAATAACCTTGTTACTAACTTACAGCTGCAATGTGGCAAGAAAGGTCGTAAAATGGGGCAAAACTCACTGTTGTTTGACAACAGAAATTGTGTTGATAAGTTGAGGACTACCTGTAGAAATAAAGTCTTCATGAAGATTGAACTTCATATAAATTCAACTGTAATAATGCTAGTTGAGGGAGAGATTATTCTTTGAGCTTGAGCAGAGATTCTTTAAAAAGGAATTCACTTGTATCATTAGGTCCCTACAAATATCTATGCTGTGTTTACATTGTAAAGCTGCAAATTTGGACCATTATGTTTGAAAGAATATCATACTGCTGAAAAGGGTCAGTTGCAGCAAATTGCAGTATGTTCCAATAATATCTCTGACATTTGTATGATTTTGAGCAATAATTTTGGCTACTATGATTAGTAATAATTAGTATATACTATTATCAATATCAGTATAAAATATTAACTATTTGTAACAGTTAAAAGTAGAATAGCTTGGAAAAGAAAATTAAACCTATAATTTTATAATGATCAACCAAATTTTGAATAAATAATTTATGCAAAATAGAAAGCATAAGGTTTTCTCGAACAGATGTACTATATGCATTTTCTTGTAATCAGATCTGTAGTTTTCATCCTATGAAGATTTTATTTGAAGTCTCTATAAAGAACGCAATTGAACAGTGTTTCCCAAGCTTTGTTCACATTAGTGTTCATCAAAAGTTGAATAATGATTCTATGAAAAAAATCATTGACCTTTTTAGTTTCTTGGAAATCGTATCAAGAACCTACTCTTGGATTTCCTGTCCTACCATAGAGATACCATTGGTGCCCATCATTAGTGTTATTTGCGCAATCTGGTCCAGTCCAGCAGTTCTAAAAGTTGAGGATATGGTTTCCCCTTGTTGAAGACAGTTTGCTCCAGAAAAAATGGCTATTAAGTGTACAGAGAGAGTGGAGATAGATGTTGCAAAGATGACTGGTTGCTGTCTTCTCATTTACATAAAGTTCTCTTGTGAAGCAATGTCAGCATTACTCTCATTCTAGTGTGTAGTGAGGTCTGATACATAAATTTGATGCATGTATTGGTCAGAAAATGATTTTTTAAAATTGTTTATTAAAATTGTTTGCAAATGGTTGCTACTGAGGAAGTTGCTAAAGGGCTGGCTGTATTTGCAGTGCCATTTTAGAGTATCTGCATGACTTACGCTTTGCTCTTTTTAGGATATTTCCCACTGACAATCAGTGCTTGAGTGCAAAATGAATTTGTAATTGCTGTTATGAAGTCAATAGATTGTTTTCTTTTTGGATTCAGGCATGAACTGGTTGTGAGGAAAAGTGCTTATAAGACTAATTGAGATTTATTAATGTTAATATTCTCTAATTCAAAGTTTTGCCTGGTAACTTTTTAAATCTTTAAAACATTCTCTTCAAAAATTTCATTATAAAATATATATTTCTGAATTACAACATAAAGGTAGTCCTTAGCTTATGACCATCTGTTCAGTGACTGTTTAAAGCTAACTTTAACTTTAACTTTAACTTTATTAACATTTATATCCCGCCCTTCTCCCCAAGGGGACTCAGGGCGGCTTACAGGCAACATTAAAAATA
>JANHFO010005633.1:24866-35012 GCA_032468095.1 Pareas carinatus | reverse complement strand
CTAATCGAGAGGCGACAAGGGCATGAGTGTCTGTGCGAAGTGCTGCCTGATCTAAATAAGATCGCAATTGGTGCACCAGGCGAACCTTCTAGTCACAGCAGACAGATGCTGGTCTAATTTAAGCTGTGAATCAATTAGGACACCCAGATTGAGAACTTGTTCTGAAGGAGACAATATTTCTCCCCCTAGAACTAAGGATGCATAGATATTATGGTCCTTAGGAGGCAATATCCACAGCCATTCAGTCTTGTCTGGGTTAAGTCTGAGCCTGTTGACTCCCATCCAGACCCTGACAGCCTCTAGCCATCGGCACATCACGTTCACCGCTTCATTGAATTGATGTGGAGTAGAGATATAAAGTTGTGTATCGTTAGCATATTGCTGATATCTCACCCCGAATCGTTGGATGATCTCACCCAGTGGCTTCATATAGGTATTGAAT
Source organism: Pareas carinatus (assembly GCA_032468095.1). Lineage (NCBI taxonomy): Eukaryota > Metazoa > Chordata > Lepidosauria > Squamata > Pareidae > Pareas > Pareas carinatus. The sequence goes on along the minus strand of JANHFO010005633.1, from coordinate 34,570 downwards.
AGGAGGGGAGAGAGGACCGAACCCTGAGGTACCCCGCAAACGAGGGGTCTAGGAGTTGATCTCTGACCTCCTGTTAATACCGACTGTGAATGATCAGAGAGATAGGATGAGAACCATCACAAAATGGTGCCCCCAATTCCTAGCTCCCTAAGTCATTTTAGAAGTATACCATGGTCAATGGTATCAAAGGCCGCTGAGAGGTCAATAGCACCATGATGGAGGAGTAACCCAAATCTCGAGCTCGCCAGAGATCATCCATGAATGTGACCAGGGCAGTTTCTGTGCTGTAGCCAAGCCTGAAGCCAGACTGAAAAGGGTTTAGGTAATCTGCTTCATCCAATGACTGTATTGCATTACCACCACTTTCTGGCATTTCATCTCCCTTAGCTCCTCGGAAAACCAGGAAGCTGGGTTGAGTTGACGCTGGGTCAGAGGTGGCAAAGGCACGATCTGGTCAAGGGCAGCGCCCGCCGTCCTGTTCGATGCGGCCGTGAGTTCCTCAGCCGAGCCATGGGTAAAGGCTTCAAGAAATGGCCCAAGCTCCGACTGAAACCGCTCAGGGTCCATCAGGCGCCTGGGGCGGAACCATTTAGTTCATTCCGCCTCCCTGCGGCAGGGTGTTGTGATGGGGAAGTTCAACTGAAGGAGAAAATGGTCAGACCATGACAGGAGCTCCACAACTATCTCCTCTAAATTTTGATCATCTAGCCACTGTTTAGAGGTGAAAACCAGGTCCAACGTGTGTCCCCCCGAGTGCGTGGGTCCTTGAATTATTTGGGTCAGATCCATGGTCATCATGGTGGCCATGAACTCCCGAGCTACTTCAGATGCCTCACCCACAGATGGAAGGTTGAAGTCTTCCATAACTATAATTCTGGGAGTCTCCACTGCCACGTTGGCGATGACATCGAGTAGCTCAGGCAGGGCTGCTGTCATATGGCAGGGAGCCAGGTACATGATCAACATGCCCATCTGCCTCCCAGGGCCCCACTTCACCAGGAGGGACTCACAGCTGGCCACCTAAAGAACAGTGGCCTCCCTCGGTAAGAACTCCTCCTTAATTAAGATTTCAACACCCGCGCCCCTCACATGGGCGCGCATCAATTTAGAAGTATGGGTTTCATCAAATTAACCTTTCCTAACTATATATACCAAAGGAGAAGAACTTCTGATCTATGGACTTATTCCATTCCACCAGCCTAACTTATTGTTAGCAGTGTTCCAATATCTAAGAGGGTGTTTGTGTGTGTGTCAATCTATTCTTCAAAGCACTTTAACGAAGCAATGACTGGAAACTAATCAAGGAGAGAACTAAGGAAAATTTTCCTAACACTTAGAACAATTAATCAGTGGGATGCCTTGCCTTCAGAAGTTGTGGGTGCTCCATCACTGGAGGTTCTTAAGAAAGATGTCATTTGTCCACAATGGTAATGGGTCTTCTGCTAGAGAGGTGGTTAGACTAGAAGATCTCCCAGATCCCTTACACCTCTCTTATTTTGTTATTGTGATCTTGAGCAAGCTCCCTTCTTCCCAATTTTGCTAAGGCAGGAACCATCTCTGAAGACAACCCCATGCTTTTTCCAAATAAGCACTATCATAATTTTTCTCTTTTCATTTTCAATAATAAATGTGTGAGAGAAAAACTCTCAGCACATTGCTGCAGCTAATTGATTGATTGGTCTGAACAGTTTAAATGAGACAATTAGTGCACAACTCTCTGCCTCTGAGTTTCCCCCATACTTTTCAATGGTCAGCCAGTCAGTATATAAGTGGCAGCAGGATTGCAGCCTTCCCCTTACTACACAGACCTCCCTGGGACTATTCTGGAGTCATCAAAAGAGCTGAGTCACTGCCTGGCTTCTGAGAAGACTTACAGAGAAGCAGAGAGCCTCCCAGGTCTGGTAAGATTAGGGCTAAGTGGACTTTACAAAGAGGAGAACCTTTCAAGTGTTTTTAATTAAACAGACTACTCCCTCAAAGTCTCCTCTGGCAGCTTCTGTGCTTTAGTGCATTTGTGTGTGTATCGGACCACGATTCATTCGAGCTTAAAACCCCCATCTTTCACAATAACCTTAAAAAAATAACCCAACAAATTATCTTTGTTGATTTATATTCTCTTACTCATTTGATATTTTTACATTTCATCGGTTCTGGAATATTTGACTCTTCTCTCATGGTCGCCTTCCTTCTCAACTAGCTTCAGCTTCTTGCTTCCTTGAGTGGAAAATTTTGGTTTTCGGAAGCTTCCAGGGAGGGCAAGATAGGGCAGAGTCCTCTGAAGTAAGGTTCTAAATGATCAGGAGAACGTCAAAATCTCTTTTTCACCAAAGCTTGCAACTTATTTAGGGCAGCTTCTGAGCTGCCCTAAATATATTCCAATCTACCTTTTTGGGGAGTGGGAGGGGGGACGGAGAAGAAGGAGGAAGAAATCATGTGAACACATCTCTGTTTTCATTTCCAACATGCTGGGCTGCAGCCAGCAGAGCACTAGATTGAACAGAATGAGCTGTCATTGGAGCGCTCCAATTTGACCTTCAAATTGCTCATAAATGAACTGGAGTTTGTTTCATCTCTCTAAAAGCCATGCTGTTTAAATGGAGACATACTGGAAAAGGAGCGTGCTACTACAAATGAATCTAAAGTGATGCACTAGAAGCTGTGCTTGGGGTGTAATTCCATGAAGGTTAGCATTGGCACACTCAAAACCTTGAGAAAGTATAGCACAATACAATTGTGGGGTATCTTAGTTCAGATGATTAATTGATGGTGCACACCTGGCTTTGACAGATGCTCCAGATCTGGGATAAGAGAAATTGCTCGGGCATCCGAGACAGTTGTCACACCCAGAAGTTTGATATTAGGCACTAGGGGGAAATGAACGTTAAGTATGCATTCTAAAACCTAGCACTGATGAAATATTCCATACGAAGTAAAGTTCTTCACTTTACTTGAAGTTCATCTTCAGGAAATCTTGATATTTGCTCACCATTGCAAAGGAATATTTGAAAAGGGGCATCTAAAATTTGAATGTTTTTTTTTAATATAATAACTACATACTTACATATAGACAGCAAAGAGGTTTTACAAGCCAACAAAGAAAGAAAGGGAGTCTGGAATGGCCATTTCTAGCTTATTAGCTTTCATCAGCAAGGCAGACCCTTTAATGGGATTCGAACCTGGGCTGGATGGCATGTGAGGCTAATGTCTTAGCCACTGAGCCACAGGTTCTCCCTTTCTTTGTTGGCTTGTACCAGGGGATCTATCTGGCTTTTTTTAAATGAGGCAAGGCACCTGGTTTTTTTTCTCTGAATACAGAAGAGACCAAACTGCTCCATTTTCCTTTCAGCCCCAGACTAGGGGCCATAGCAGGCAATCACTAGGCAACACACTAGACAGGGAGAACCTGTGGTTCAGTGACTAAGATATTAGCCTAACATGATATTCCATCACAGAAAACATGAGTTGCAAAGTTGACAACTTTGCATTACTTTTTGACATAATCACCATTCCAATTGAGACCCTTGTAATAGCGTCTTACAAAGTTTGAAATCCCTCTTGCAAAGAAATCTCGCTCTTGGGAAGGAAGCCAGAAGAGGCGGGAGTCGCTCGGTGTTAAATCTGAGCTATAGCGGGGAATGATCAAAAGCATCCCAATGTTGGAACTACTCCAAAGGTTCTTGGGTGTGTCTAGCAGTGTGTGGGCGAGCATTGTCGTGAACCAACACCACAACAGAAGTCAACATGCCTTGATGCTTGCGTCGTTCCACTTTGATGATGACCATGCGCTTCACGATACTGTTAGAGGGTGGCTTCATTCCTAGGAGGGAGATTTCTTTGCAGGAGGAATTTCAAACCTTGTGAGATGTTATGACCAGGGCCTCCATTTGAAAGGCAATGATGTCTAAAATTCATGAAATGTAGTTTTTTAACGTGTATAATAAAAGTTCAGTATCTGCAAGTATCTGTCATTGAGAACCAAATGGAGGTTTATTTCCAAATTGCCCTCATAGTTTCTTAGAATAAATTGCTTAATAAAAATGATTATTGGAGGACATAAATTTGTTTCTTTGAAGGACCTATTTAAGGGACTGCATTCTCTTATATAAGTCCTTCTATTCAGAAGATCTTAAGAAGTCATCTGTAATTCATTAGTTTAGTTCTAAAGTAGACCTTTCATGAACCTCATATTTCAGATCTTGACTTTTCTTCCAAGGGAAGCCAGTCTCACTTCCTCTTTGCCAACCATCTTGAAGTGCCCTGAAGAATTTCCTTGTTAGAGGAACCTTAATCATTTTATTTTCCTTGCTGGTTTTCTCATTTTCTGCTTTCAATACTTTTGCTTCTTCTTCAGAGTATTTCTGCTGCCACTTTCTTTTTGTTTACATGATTTAAAATGATTCATTTTTTACATATTTTAAATTTTAGATCCGGCTATAAATTGGATTAATATGCTGGCTTTTAAATTTTTGGCCATATTAATTATATATTTTTAAACTACTTTTAATATTGTGTTGTATGTTTGCTGTTGTTGTTGTTTTAAATGGCTGTACACCGCCCTGGGTCCCTTCGGGGAGAAGGGCGGTATAAAAATACAAATAAATAAAGAAAGAACTGAAGCACACGTGAGAAGATGTCCCCGATATGGTCTAGATTTAACTCTAGAACAGAGTTGATAGAGACCTTGGTGGTCTTCTAATCCAACCCCTTGCTCAGGCAGGAAACCTTATAAGTTTTACAGACAAATGCATGTCCAATCTTTTTTTAAAAAAAAAACTTTAGTGTTGGAACACCCACAACTTCTGGAGGGAAGTCGTTCTGATTGATTGTTCTAACTGTCATGAACATTTTCCTTAGTTCTAGGTTGCTTCTCTTGTTGGTTAGTTTCCATCCATTGCTTCTTGCCCTGCCTTCTGGTGCTTTGGAGAATAGTTGGACCCCCTCCTCTTTGTGGCAGCCCCTGAGATATTGGAAGACTGCTACCATGTCACCCTTAGTCCCTTCTTTTTATTAAACTGGACATATCCAATTCCAGCAATCATGTTTCAGCCTCCAGTCCGCTAATCCTCTTTGTCGCTCTTCTCTGCACTCCTTCTGGAGTCTCAGCATCCTTTTTTACATCATGACAACCAAAACTCACTGCAGTATTTACTATCCTTTGCACTTCCTAAAGAAAAAAAACAACTGTGAAAAATTGAAATACCTGCATAGACTCCTAAATACCTCATTGCAGGAAAAATCAATGCAAATCATAAACCAAACTGTGTGCTCTGACTCACTAGTTTTTGCCAGATTATTTTTTTTAATTGGCAAGGCACTGTCCAAAACATTTTTAAAAATGAAAAAATTCTCTGTACAACAAAACTGATGGTCATCTTCCAAATCCATTTTATGGAGACTTTTAGTGCATATTTCAGAAGCATTCTTGGGGGACAATACTATTTGATTGAAAATTTGATTTTGTTTTCTAAAGCTGCCATCATCATCTTGTACAATCAGAGTTAAATTGGCTCTGTCTACGTTCCTGAAAAGAATGGAAGGGCAACTTGAGTTAATTTTCATTTGAGATCTCAGCTGGAGATCAGAATTGTCTGACCTACTATTTGCTGAACAGAACATGCTTGCTGTTCCTAGGAACTGTTAGGACAACAGAAAACCTGGATTCTGTATGGCTATATTGGCCTGTTGGCATTTTTCTCATGTTTAATAAATACTGTTCTTCTTAGGGTTCATCCTATTCATACAGCAAGTCCAAGATATAAATTGTTAGCAATTAACAGTTTGCTCTGTAGCTCCTATTGCATAAAACAGCATATACAGTATATTACAAGTCAAAGCCAATCAAATCACCTTCTAGGTAATTCAGTGCTACTGTGTGCGCTTCGCAGCTAGCCTTTATCTTCAGGTCTGAGTCATCGAATTCATAAATTGAAATGTTTTTCTTCTGTTATTATGGACTGACAGGACAATAAAACCTGCCTCTTACGCTGAGATAGGGCTTGCATGGTGGAACTTCTAAATTAACTTGATTATATCAACACCAAAATGGCACCATAGTTCTAAAAGCCAGTAAACACTTTATTCATCAGATACATTAGGTTGAACCCACCCAGAAAGGTAAAGTTATTCCATTCTGTATACAAACTACCATCGCACTCATTCAAGAGAAGCTGCTCAAATACTGTAAACCTCTGGAAATGTCTGTCGACAGTTTAACTATCTATTGAACATTGTTTTAAAGAAATTCTCAGTTCTTCAGGATGTACAGGGTGAGGAAGTATTCAAGACCTCTCACATCTCCTTTTAATGGTTAGCTTGGTATTCATTTCAACCTCTTTTTTTCTTAATCCACAAATCATTGAAGTTTCAACCAACTCACAAGGAACTTAGCTGAAAAATGTATTGCTTCTTTAGGTCTGTTCTACCTGTTCATCACTCTACATTTGAAAGTAGTAACATGACTATGACTCTAAATTTCAGGTGCTTCCTTTCCTCAAATGATGGTTTAATTCACATTACAAGGAGTAGTCCAAAATATTGCAAACTAATTTCACTTTGGAAAGAGTTGTATTGTATCCAAGAAACTGCGAAGTCACCCCACAAACAGCTGGACCAGCAGGATTTAAAGGAAAACTCCCAAAGAAATGGATAAGGATACTCCAGTTGATTAACCTTCCACCTCTATATTAGATTCTCCCTGATGTGTGAAGGCTGGCCTGAATCTCCCTGTAACATTTAAGGGCTTCAACTGCCAACTAGCAGTGACTGTGGTCGCAGAAAGACTGCCCAGCCTCCTGGGGCTGGAATAGTTCGACCCCCTGGGTTTGGGAGTCACTGGGGTGCACGCCATGACTTCATGGGGGTTGGATCTGATAGATGAGTATAAGGATGTATTCTCAGAAAATTTGGGCAAGTATACGGGCAAGCCCATTTCACTGTCTCTAGGTTGCCCCTATTAGGCTTAAGCCACACAGGGTCCCATTTGCGCTTAAGGAAAAATTGGATGCAGCCTTAGATAAATTAATTCAGCAGGGCATTCTGGTGCCAACTGAGAATGCCAAATGGGAAACCCGTATTGTGACGCTAGTTAAAAAGGATGACTCCATCCGCATTTGTGCGGACTACAAATGTACCATTAACAAGGCTTTACAACAAAACGTCTACCCCATCCCAGTTATGCAGTATATGCTGCATTCCTTGGGATCAGGGTCCGTATTTGCAAAATTGGATCTAGCCCAGGCATATCAGCAATTGCCAATGGACGGTCCGGCTGCAGAAGTACAGACTATTGTAACCCATAGCGGGGCATTTAAGGTAACCAGGTTACAATTCGGGATAAGTGTAGCTCCAGGGATTTTTCAGGGAGTCATGGAGCGCCTTTTACAAAAGATCCCAGGTGTCATCCCGTATTTTGACGTGTTAATTACGGCCACCTCTCAGGAACAGTTAAAGACATGGTTGCGTGCAGTCTTTGAAACGTTCAGACAAAAGGGACTTAAAATGCGCAGAGATAAGTGCCTATTAGGGATCCCCTCAGTGAACTTTTTGGTCTACCAGATTGATGGGGCAGGGATTCACCCTAATGAGGACAAGGTTAGAGCCATTAGAAATGCCCCTGTGCCCAAAACAAGGACGGAGCTCCAATCCTTCCTGGGCTTACTTAATTTCTACCACAGTTTCTTTAAAGGAAAAGCCACAATAGCAGATCCCTTGCATAAGCAGTTGGCTAAAAACACCCCGTGGGTTTGGGGTCGTAAGGAGAATGAGGCTTTTAAACAATTGAAGGAATTGTTGTCAAGCGATTTAGTCTTGATGCGCTATAATACCTCCCTCCCAATCACCTTGACTTGTGATGCCTCTCCTTTTGTGCTGTGTTAAGTCACACTCTACCTTCTGGGGGTGAGGCGTCAATTGCATTTTATTCTCGCACTTTGACTTCAGCGGAGCGCAATTACAGTCAAATTGAAAAAGAGGCTTTGGCTTTGGTGGCTGCAATCAAATATTTCCACGAATATTTATTCGGAAGTACCTTTACATTGGTGACTGACCACAAGCCGTTGCTGGGCATTTTGGCTGGTGACCGCCTCACACCGGTGGCTCTGTCATGGCGCATATTGCGCTGGTCCCTATTGTTAGCTGCCTATTCCTATTAGCTAGTGCATAAGCCAGGCTGCAATGTGGGCCATGCAGATGCCCTCAGCCATTGCCTGTTACCCCTTTCAGGCAGTGAGATGGAACTAGGAGAGGCAGATATCTTAGTGGATTGCCTCGAGTTTTCCCTGATCACATCCAGTGAAGCGGCTGCTGCCTCTGCTTCGGATTCCCTCCTCTGCCCTGTCATTAGCTGGGTACATAGGGGATGGCCAGAGGGTGAACTGGCTGAGAGGTATAGCCCTTTTAATGCTCGCAGAGAGAATCTAGCCATGCAGGGGAATTGTTTATTGTGGGGAGACAGGGTAGTGATCCCGGAGAAACTCCAGCCCCAAATCTTGAAAACCCTGCACGAGAGTCACCTGGGTATAGTAAGAATGAAAGCACTGGCAAGAAGCTTTGTTTGGTGGCCAGCGCTGGTCAAGAATATTGAGTCGTTACTTGCCAGTTGCCCAGCCTGCCAGCAATCTAGACCTGCTCCCCCACGGGCGCCACCACAGCAATGGGAGCGACCCAATGGTCCCTGGTCACGAATCCATCTGGATTTTGCTGGACGTTTCATGGCCAGATGTTCCTCATATTGGTAGATGTGTTTTCCAGGCGGATGGAGGTCCACCTGATGAAAGATTCTAGGGCTTCCGTGGTAACGTGTTATTTAGAACAACTGTTCATAACGGATAATGGCCCACAGTTCATTGCCAAACATTTTGAGAGTTTATGGCTGCCAGGGGGATCAGGCACATGCTGACAGCTCCCTGTCATTCGAATTCCAATAGAATGGCAGAGAGGGCCGTCAGGTCACTAAAAGAGGCATTGAGCCGTTTAGGGCCGGGAAACTGGCAGAAGCAGGTGGATGTGTTTCTGACCTGGCAACACATCACACCTTGTACGAGTATGGGCAAAAGCCCGGCCGAATTACTGTTTGGCAGGAAACTGCGACCAATCCTGGATCGCCAACACCCTCTGTATGGCCAGGAGATCTTGAGACTATCTAGTCGGGCCCCCAGGCAGTTCTGTGTGGGTGATCCTGTGGGAGCAAGGAATTTTGCCACTGGCCAGCAGTGGCAGCTGGGAAACATTGAAAAGGTTTTGGGAGTGTGTTCATATGTAGTTAAGCTGAACGACGGTTGCTCTTGGCATCACCATATAGATCAGCTGCGCTGCGCGGCTAGCAATAGAACCACCTCGGAAAAAGCCACTTATGTTAATTTAGATTCCTGTTCCTCCCCAGGCGATTAAAGCCAAGACAACCAGCCCGAATTGGAGCCCTTCAGCCGTTGGGCATCTACAGGTGTCCCTTGCCTCCAGCTGGTGTCCCCAGTGCCGGTCAATCCTGACCAGGTAAATGTTGCCCCCAGCGGGAGCACGGAACCAGCTAGCTCAGAGCCCCGAAGGTCTGGGAGGCAAACAAAGAAACCCGGTTATTTGAATCAATTTGTCTGCCGATGTTTTAAGCTTAAGGGGAGGGCTGCTGGATCTTAGGAGTCTGCTGGTCAAGTGAGGCTCCTGGCTGTCTGACCTAATTAAGTGGTCAGCAGATGTTGGGAGCTGTTTTC
>JANHFO010005632.1:45436-55451 GCA_032468095.1 Pareas carinatus | reverse complement strand
TCGGAGAAGTCTTATTTTTGGGGGATGCCTTATATTCCGCCGAGAGGCAAATATGTAGGTAGGTCTTATTTTTAGAGGATGCCTTATTTTCGGGGAAACACGATATCAGAGGCTAATAGATACAATGTTTGAAAAAAACAAGTATAACTTAAATAGAGCTGCAAGCTTTAAAAAATACAATACATTGCTAAAGAAAGGAAAGGAACTTTGTGCAGGTTTTGAAACTCTGATCCATTTTCAGAAGCATACATCTTTTAGTGTAGAGGTTTTATTGTACACATCTTTGTAATGCAAATGTGATTACAGGTAGTCCTCCAGATATGAAAGGTAGATTAATGAATGTTCAGAGCTACGACAAATACCCCATATGATCTTGTTTCAAAGTTATGATGGCTGCAGTGCCACTGTGGTCATTTGTCGTTACAATGGCAAGGGGGATCCTGCAGCATCCCCATCACCTCTCTTTCCCCCTTCCCCATCCTGCCCCAGCACCACCCCACAGCACTTGGGCTTGTTCCCCATGCCTCCTTGCAGCAGGCGCCATTTTTAATGCTCCAACAGTTCTTTATTGAAAATGGCAGCTGCTTTTGGAGCTCTTGACCTTGATCAGGCAACTTCAAATTTCTCCTGGTTTTTGTTAGGCTTTGGAAAACCAGACCCTGCATGCTAATACAAAAGCTTCAAGATGAGCTTCTCAAAATCTTTCTTTTGCTTTAACCCTCTCCCTTCCCCAGAAAGCTACATTTCTTCAATTTTTTTAAAAAAAAGCTTGGATGGACAGATTTCTTGATCTTGACTTTTAGAGTCCTAGCTGGGTCCTACAAAATTCAGACACACAGCTAAAAACTTTACAATGACCCAGCTTCTATCCTGATTTTTTGCTGGACTTGCTAAACTTTCTGAGCTGCTCAAGGCGAAATGCTGCAGAGTTTCTTTGCTTCCTTCCTTTACTGTGGAGTCAAGGTAAGGTTTTTAAAAGGAGTTGAGATTGGAGGGCAAAGGGTGAGGAGTTTAGTTTTTAGCACCTAATTGAGGAAAGGGGAGAACAATTTAATGTTTGTTCTGACTTCCAGCCCTAATGGGCAGGTTCCATTAAAGCCCTAACTCAAGGTCTATTTGTAATTTACTTTCATTACTGTATATGACTCACGTTTTGACTGTCTGTTTGAAAGGCAAATTTCCAAAATCTAATTTTTTATTTTTTTATTTATTTTAGGCTGAAGCCTTTGGATATTGAGTTTATGAAACGCCTGCATGAAAAAGTGAACATAATTCCACTCATTGCCAAGGCTGACACACTCACACCTGAAGAATGCCAACAATTTAAAAAACAGGTCATTTTCCAATTTTTTTTCTTTCGGGATAATTATATTTTTCTTCTTAGTTTCACAATAAAATCTTCTGAATTAAAATATGTACTTGTATTCAAAGTTGTTAGCTTTTTTATACATCCATCAAACATGATAGAATGTCTCCTGATGTTCTCATCTCCAACAAAGATTCAAAGTTCCTTTATACCTTCTAGACAATTTCTGTAGTGATAAATACCAACAATACATCATTCAATAACATTCTCTTTAAGGGTAGAACATAATGTACATTTCAATTCTTTCAACCACGTATTTTCCCATTGATTCATTTGTATTTTATGGCCCATTTTATTACACATTCTCTCACTTTTCTTCTTGAAATATGTTTCAACCAAACTTTATACATTTTAGCATAACATGTTGATCATTAGTGCATAATTCTATTTCAAAGTCAAGTTTTACATTGTTCAAAATCATAACATCTTACTTCTGCTTTAGACCTTTCTAATAGTTGTACATTTGAAAACCGTGAACAAGTATATCATGAAACAAAAAGACCCAAAGCACCAGCAATAGGCACCTAGATCAGCATAGATTAATCAAGTAAACAATACCCTAATCAAGAAACTACTAAAGAGCCAAAGTAAACCAAAGAGTCTCTAAGATCACCCCCATCAACACTGACAGGGCAAGCCACTAGAATATAAACCGACAGCAAACTGCACTCCTTACTAGCACTGATGATGTTACCTAGTTTGGGTGATGAAACCTCTGCAAGAAAACAAGCAAGCTCAGAGAGCACCAAGAACCTCACAAGTATATCTGCCTGTTATCAAATCTGTTCTTGATTTTATTTTACAAACCTCTTGAGAAAATTCTAGTATATCATGATAAATTAACAATTTACTTATTTGTTGTCTATAAGTTGCCCTGAGTCCTTCAGGAGAAGGGCGGTATATAAATCTAAATAAATAAATAAATAAAGTGTTTTTTGAACTGAAAAACACAAAGGTGTTTGCAGACATATCCTTTACTTACGTTTATTTCATACGCTTAAGAATGGCCAGCCTGAGATTGTGATTTTTGAAATCTACAGTAGTCTTAGCTTTGTCATACCATAAATACTATATGTATGTCACCCAAATTCAGATTCATGTCGGCTTTACTCTAATAACCTATTTCTTAGCAATACCTACTCTTCCATCCAGGCTAAACAATAGGAACATAAATATGATTTCAAATCTGGTAGACTCATTTTTTTTGTATCTTGCAATATCGTATATTAACTTGTGGGTTTTTTTCTTCAGCCATACAAATTCCAATGAACCTGCTTCTGATTTTCTTTCACTCAGAAAATTCCCATTTATTTCTATTCTTTGTTTCTGATATTAATGAGTTAGCAATCATTCATTCTTGCTTATTCAAGAATCTTTTCTGAGAAACTTTGCCATAGGCTCAAGTCTACATATTTTTATCAGGAGGTCAGCAAATACATATTTGAATTTTAATGAATGCCCTCATGATCTCATGATCAATTATTTGTTTATTAGGCTTGCAGATCATATGACAACAAAATGATTCTCTGCAGCTTGCATTGCGTAAAAACAATAAACAAAATAATGAAAAACAGCAAGAAATCCTGTCTGGATTATTATATTATATTATATTATATTATATAGGTCTTTCAAGAATGTCTTAAAATGTTTTTTCTTATTATCATTGTTATCATTTTAGTTGCTCGGATTTATTTAATTGTTCTTATTCCATCCATGAGAAAATCTATATGATTCAGGTATCAGTCCTTTGGCTCCTACAGTGGATAGTATTTATAAATGCAGCTTTCATATATCATATAGTAGCAGATTAGATACTATAATCTATAGTATCTAAGCATATTTTAATTTGGATGGTAAATAGTTAATTTCTTTCCTGAAGGCAAAACATGAATGATATCATAAAGCTTTGAGAAGACAACTACAGTGCAGGTAGTCCTTGGTCACAATTGTTTTTTGATGAGTATTTGAAATTATGACTTGGAAAAAAGTGACTTACAACCCATTCTTAAAGTTACTGTTATCACATCACTCCCATGGTCATGAGATTACAATTCAGATTCTTAGTAACTAGCATGCACTTATGATAGTTGCAGCATCTTGCTGTCACATCACAATTTATAACTCTGCTGCCCAGCTTCTAAAGTCAGTTGGAGATGCTTTATTTGCTTAACAACTGTTTGAATCATTCAGCGACCACATGATTTGCTTAACAACTGGGATTTACTTAATGATCAGAGCAAAACTGATCATATAAAATTGGGTCTGGTCATGTGATGACTCACTTAACAACCACATCACTTAGCAACCAAAATTCTGATTCCAACTGTGATCATAAGTCAAGCCTACCTATATAATGATGTTATATCACCAGTTAAAGTATTATTTTTATAATAATACTTCACACACAGATACACACAAACTCCCTCCCCCCACACACACACACAGATACATATCCAGATACTTACTCACAGAGTGCATAATTACCAAGTGCAGTTAACTTTGTTTGAAATTTTGCCATGTTTATATAAATTACAGGTTACACAGTATGTATTCCGTAATACTTATTACTGTTATAATGTATATTGTAGGACATGGTATATGTGTGATTTGAATTATTGCATAGGTTCTGAAACAATTGTGAAAGACATCATCTTCCTTTTAAAATTATGAGAAGAATAGTAAGATCACCAATGATCCTTTTATAGGAATTGTGTAGTAATGTGTCACAGCAGTTTATTGCTATATAGTGTGAATTGGAATGACTGAGAGTGGCATGACTTTGAAAAAGGGAACGCCTACTACCAGCTAATATCTCCCACAGGCCAGTACGCTCACACAGAGAGGGCCTCATCAGGGTGCCATCAGCCAGACAATGCCGGCTGGCGACACCCCAGAATGAGAGCCTTCTTTGTGGCAGCTCCAGCCCTTTGGAACGAACTTCCCCCGGAAATACGAACAATTTCAGATCTCCGGGCCTTCCGTCGGACCTTTAAGACCTTATTATTTACCCAAGCCGGGTTGTCCTGAGCCCTCTCTGACTTTTAATTTGGCCTTTTAAATTTTTAAATGGTAATTTTAATTATTAATCAGATGATTATTTAATGTTTTTAAGGGTTTTTTAGTATTTTTGTCTGGTTGTGTTTTTACTATGGCTGTACACCGCCCCGAGTCCTTCGGGAGAAGGGCGGTATAAAAATTAAATTAACAAATAATAAATAAATAAAAAATAAAAAGATGAAAGTACAGTTTTGTCTGAAAAAGGACAAATACATAACCTGAATTTCAAAGGACATATTAATTATGGAAGTTGTATCCATATTCTGACATAAATTTGTGGTGCTCATCTTTAATATATAGAAATAAAATTCATCAGCATACTTTATTAATATATTCAAAGCTTTATTAACCTATTCAATATGTTTATTTTTAGATAATGAAAGAAATCCAAGAGCACAAAATTAAAATATATGAATTTCCAGAAACAGATGATGAAGAAGAAAACAAGCTGGTTAAAAAGATTAAGGTACCAAAATATATATGAAGTAATTTTTTATAGTTTCATTTCACAGAATTCTGTGCAAATGTCCATTTTATTTAATGGACAGAATCATTCCACAAATGAATGTGTATTAGACATTTCTCTTGGCTTTAGTTAAATTACCAAGAAAACACTTTTAAACACTTAGGCACATATAATAGTATCAGAATAATAGAGAATGTTTTTATTGTTTAATATCTCAAAAAAAAACTCTAAAATAGTTTTTATTTATAAAATGTGTTTGCTTTTACTCTTTATTGTAGTGACTGATTTTGGATGTTTCCTTTATTACTGTTTAGTAATAAAGGAAATATAATGCTACAAAAGAAAATAATGGTGAACCTTACCTGAATCCTCTCTTCCTTTTTAAGTAACAAGCACATTCCAATGTTTTATTTTGTTTTTGGTTTACCATAACAATCTACATCATCAATAACTAGGCAAAATGCATTTAATATTAACAATGACTAGTCGAAGCAAAGATAAGAAATTTCATATTTTCAGTCTAATGAATTGTTTATAATATTTCTTATTTTTTAACATGTAAGATTTTAAAACAAGAGGCTGTAGTGCCCTCTTATGGTAGATTGCTGCACTGTCGTGTAATGGGATGATGTTAAATATACTTAGAAAGTTGTTAATTTCTTATCCTTGCGATTTCAGATTCAATCATCTGTCTACTCATTTTATTATTTGGTTTTAAATAGATATATGTGTGTGATTTTGAATTAAATATACTGGTTGTAAAATCATTTCAGTTCTGAGGAAGGTTATTGAAACTCATTATGTGGCAATTTAACCTTAGCAATTATTAAATATGTTTACTTTAACATTTTAAAATTGTCCATCTCCCTCACACAGAGATTCTGGTCAATGTACAATAAAATTTCAAAATATAAAAGTTATTTTTTTAAAAAAGGTTTAAGATGAATAAAATGCTGTTAAAATTTATTGAAAGGTAAATGGAGCGTTTTCAGGGCACCAACCAGTCCCACAGTTGTGTGCTCTTCTGGGTTCCCTATACAAGACTGGAAAGCCAATTTTTTTACTCCTTTCCAGGAGTGGAGAGACTTTCTCACCTCTAGGAAGAGGCTATTCCACAGGGCAAGGCAGCAGCAGAGACGTCTCTCTTCCTGGACCCTTCCTGGATCCTGCCAATTTTAATAGTACTCTTAATTGGAATTTTAGTTTTTAGCCAGCCAAGGAATTTAATGTTTTTTAAATTGGATTTTTAGAATTGTTATTGTTGTTTATGTTTTTTATTATGGCTGTACACCGCCCTGAGTCCTACGGGAGAAGGATGGTATAAAAATTTGAAAAATAATTAAATAAATAGGAATTCTTTAAACTGACAGTGCCTGCAATATACCTTTCCTGCCTGACTGGGAAGTTGGGTAGGTGTAATGGGATGAAGATGGTTTTTAGGTAGCTTGACCCATGTCGGAGGGTTTTAAAGGTCATAACCAATACCTTGAATTGGACCCAGAAGCAAACTGGCATCCAAAGCTATTCACAGAGCAAAAGTGTTAAATGCATCATTCTTTTGGCACCTCAAATGATCCCAACAACATATGACCAGGGAATGAACAGAGAGTTTTCATATCCAGAAAAGTGTGTAACTGGCACACAACATGAAGCTGAGCAAAGACCCTCCTAGCTATGGCTGCACTTTGCAGGCGCCATGAGTCAAGGAGAATCCTCAGATGACACACTGGGTCTGGGGTAGTGCAACCCCATCCAAGACAAAAGATTTTTAACGGCATTTTGTTCATCTTAACCTTAAAAAAAAATAATTTTAATATTTTAATATTTTGTTGTACATTGGCCAGAATGTACAAAGATGATAAACTTCTGGATGCAGAAGAGCTCACCCACAACCTATATCTTACCAGAGTTCAGCTGAAATCTGTTATTCCCCATCTGTTACTCCACAAACTAGGCACTGCAAAAGAATGTCCACAGCATTATTCACTTCACCCAGGGCTGAGACTTATAATTGGGTATCATCAGATAATTCATCCCTTGGTGACAGATGATCTCATCCAGAGATTCCACGTAAATGTTAAAAAGGAACGGAAAACGCACCAAACCCTGTGGCTCGCGACAAAGCATAGATCATGAGCTGGACTTCTCACTTCCCCCAGCCTTGGAGGAAGGAGATCAACCAACAGAAAGCTATGCTGTCCACCTCCAACTCTCTTAAGTCAGCCCAAAAAGATACCATAGTTGATGATAATGAAAGCCACTGAGAGGTCAAGGAAAGCAAGGATGGATGCACTAGCTCCCAGAGAATCAGCAATATGTTTCTGTCCCATATCTGGGCCTGAAACCTGACTAAAAAGGGTGCAAATAATCCATTTCCTCCAGGATTCTCTGGAGTAGCAATGCCGCCACCTTCTCAATCACCTACCCGAAAAAGGGAGGTGGGAGACTGGATGGAAGTTGTCCAGAAAGGTAGTATTCAATGATGACTTTCTTCTTTAAAATGAGTCGGGAACAGTCCTCCAAAAGGAGGAGTTGATTATTACTTGGACACATCCACATGACACCTCCTGAGCAGTCTTAACCAGTCAGGAAGGGCATGGATCTAACATAGAGATGGTGGCATTTACATTCTGGAGGAACCTGTCCACTCCCTCAGGTCCAACAGAATCAAACCATCTCAATATAACTGGTAAGATAACTGATAATTGGTAACCCGACATCTCCACAGGACTTGCATCATATTTCGTATCCAACTGGGAATGAATTCTAGTTAATTAATCCCCCAGATGTATGGAAAATTGCTCCATTTGATCCTGTAGATCTACCTACAGCAGGGGTTCCCAACCCCCAGTCCATGGACTGGCACCCGGCCACAGCATGCCAGCAACCGGGCTGCTCAAACAAGTGAAGCCCCATTTGTGGAATGCAGGCAACATGTGAAATTATGCCCTCTCTGGGCTGCGGACAAACCTTTCCCCAAGGAACTAGTCCCTGGTGCCCAAAAGTTGGAGACCACTGACCTACAGGGTCTCTCCCAAGAAGAGTCTGGATGACACTAAACAGAGTCACTAGGGGGCATTCTATGGATGCAATACTTTGCTATTCTTACTGTCATGAGGTAAGCCTTAATAGCAGCTTTGATTCATGTTTGGTTGAGTTCATTTTTTGTTTTCCTCCAACAGTCCTCTAGACATCTCTTGAGCCTTTTCAACTCCCTCAGCTCCTCCATGAACCACAGCGAGTAACTGGAGTGATGGACCAAGAGAGGCCACATAGTCACTATCCTGTCTAGGCTCTAGCCATCTTCCTATTTCAGAGCCCGAGCCTCAGCAGAACTGTGTAGCATATCAAGTATTATTCCCCACCTGCTTTGAAATCCAATTGGATCTGTTAATTGCTAGGGACAGACCAATCAAATAGGTCTACTTCCTTGTAAATGGAATTGAAATTAAAGTGAACATATAATCTTCAATTCCATCAGCACATGACCAGTCTTGAGCAGAAAACTTTCTTAGTTTTGTTACCAGATGATATTCTGCTTTATAGCTATAGTCCATCTTGTATTAGCTCTTTTTTCTAATCTTCTTTGTCACTTATTTTATTGTGATCTCAGAACAATACAAAAAGGTTTTTTATTTTCTATCCAATCTGTCAGTAAGTTATTTTAGGAAAAATATTCTGTTTCTTTTGTAGGACCGTTTACCTCTTGCAGTAGTAGGTAGCAATACTATTATTGAAGTGAATGGGAAGAGAGTTAGGGGAAGACAGTACCCTTGGGGTGTTGCAGAAGGTAAGTGACTAGAATGTGTAACATACATAATTGGGCAATAAGCTATATCTTTAGAGGAATATGACAGTTTCGGGAAAGCAAGAAAGAGGTACAGACTTTCACACTTCCCCTTCCCTCTGCACATAGCAGTACTCTTATCTATACTTTATATATTTTACCAATATTAATACAAAGTTATTTATAAGACTCACATGTATGTAAATTTAAATTTAAATTTTTTTCAATATTCAATTGAAAAATTATATTGTGGATGTTTGAATTATTTTAAAACTCAGTTCATTTTAACAGTCTAGAGCATCTTTTTGCTTTTGATTCAGATTTGTTAAACTTCAACCAACTTTCATACTTGTTTTATTAAACTTGGTTTATTTAATTATAAATCTGAATAATTATGATATTTTAATAATATAGCACTGTATTTACTAATTTTCTTTACCTTTTTACTGATCTTAAAAGACGTTAAGCAGAATTGAATTTGGTTAATATTTGAATAGGGAATCCAAAGATAAAAAGAGCTATATGCTAGAGTGGAAAGTCATAAAAACGTCCTAGATGAATCTAGGCAAAACATATCAATATTATTGCAATAAAAATAATATGGGTGTATCCTTGGAGTTACTAAGTATCAAGAGAAATTTTACTAATGCTAAATAGAGGGATTAATTTGCAGCTTGCCCATCTGATGCTGATTAAACTCTGTTAAAAGTAAGCATTTTTTCATGCAGTTGAAAATGGCGAACACTGTGACTTCACAATTCTAAGGAATATGTTGATAAGGTAAGCAAGTAGTCTATAACATTAATATTGGCAATACATTTTCAAGTTATTCCATTTCTTGGACTTTTCCTATATTCTGTGATATGTAATAGAGGTCTTGATTGTATTTTGTATTTCAGTGGAGGGTAATTGTGTGCTAGCACAAGTACAAAGAGAGAAAGTATGAAAGAAAGAATAAAAAACCCCTTGCCATTGTGTGAAAAAGCTTTATTTTCCCTTTTCATATAGTACATTTGGGAAATAGTTTGTTGGATACAATTTAAAATAAAATCAATATTAAATGCATCACAGAATAATGTTATATTCTGCCTTTTGGAGGTACAGATGTAGAATTTTCCAGCTCTGAACTAATTTGCATAATACCACAATATTTCAATTTTTAAACAAACTTGAAAACCATTTCAATATTCTATGTGGCCTCGTTAAAGAAACGTAAATTACGAAAAATTTTAAAGGGGGTTTTAACCAGGGTTTTAAGGGGGTCGGGAGGGAGAGTTCACAAGGATGTTGAGGGATACAGAGGGCCGGCCGATAGGCCAGAGCATGGTAGGAAGGTTCG
>JANHFO010005632.1:23241-34740 GCA_032468095.1 Pareas carinatus | reverse complement strand
ACCTCAAGGGGAGCCCCATGTAGAGAGCATTGCAGTAGTCCAGACGGGAGGTAACGAGGGCATGAGTGACTGTTCATGTTTACTTTGTAGTAATCCCATTTAATTCAGTGGCTCTTATTTTTAGTTAAATATGTATAGTATAATTTGCTTTACACTAAGGGTGGATTTGTTTGACATAATGAGTTGGTCATGGTATGTACAATGGTAAACATTCGTGAAGGTTTTAGAATTATTTATAGTCTTGCAATATTGTAAACATACAATGTGATAAGAGTTTCATTTAACTCCTGTTAATATATAGGAATTCTAGTTAAATAATACCAAAACAGTAAATTGTGCCATATCTATATTGAATACATCAAACCAACATTCACTCTTTTGGAAAAACTAGTAAAACTGTAGGATGATCAATTCTCCTAAAGGGGTAAGTCAGATGAAAGGACACTTAACTGATAGTCTGATGTTGCTTACTGTCAAGGGTTTGCTCTTCACAACAGTTTATGAAAGTAAAAAATGCCTCAATCCAAAGATATATCTAGTTTCTAGAAAGAAAAATTGTAGATTTTCTTCAAAGAACTTTCAAGATCTGCAGGCCACTCATTGTGATATATTATTTCTATGAGTCTTCCATTTGGAAAGTACTACACAAAAGTAGTGTCTTGGATTGGCCAAAGACCATTTGAATTATACAACTGGCTGTAAACAACTTAACGTCCTGGATGTCTCATATTTATTCATGGAATAAAGAATCTCAGTTATAAAAGAAAACAGAGAGTGTAAACGTTATCTATAATTCACCTGAAATAGATATGAGTCATGCAGTACAACAGTGATCCTAAACACAAAAGTAAATCTACAACAGAATGGCGGAATCAGAAGAAATGTTGGGTTTTGAGTTTACAGAATAAGAGACTATAAATGAAGTTTGTAATTCTCAAATCCCTTCTTGTTGATTCTATTGCTTTATTTATTTAAATTTTATGTTACCACTTTAAAGTATATACTACCATGATTGCTAATCTTTTTCTCATTTCTTTTCCATCTTACATAGGAGGCAAGAAGTCTTTGTTTTTAATATTATTTTTAATTGAAACTCTTTGTACAAGTAGTCCCCAATTAATACCAGTGACTTAGGAACAGTTTGACAGATCCCCGAAAGCATTAACTCATTTTGAAGTTACACATCTCTCCCACAGGGTCACATGATTGCATTTTGGGTGCTTAGTAATCAGCTCCCGTTTATAGCTGTTTGCACTGTCCCAGGGTCACATGACTACAATTGGGGAGGGGACAGTTTCTAGTGTTTACTTTCAATTTCTGTCAAAAAAATGCCCATTGGAGAAAATAGATTTGCTTAATGACTGCAGCATTCACATAATAACCACTGGAAAATTGGAACCAATTATTTAATACATTGATTTACAATCATAATTCCAGACTCAATTATGCTTTTAAGTTGAGGACTATTTGTATTTCTCCTAACAGTGTTGATAATTGTTTTTATCAGAGTATATAGGGATGTGCAAGAAATGCTGTATTGGTCAGATAGGGCACAAGGGCAGCATAGGTCAAGAAAACGGGAGTGGGGGGTGGAGATACACACCAAAGATAGGACCTACTGGCAGGTGGCACAGTTCAATAAGGATGCTTTGGGATCACAGAAATGTGGGAGAGATATCACACCAAAGGGAGATGGTGTGTGGAGTGGTGGTGTAGTTTAGGAAGGATGCTTGAGAGTGTAGAAAAGGGGCTATGCAGGTCAGGGCCAGAATGTAGGTAGGGTTGGGAGTTGAGAAGAACCCAACCTCTCTGCAATAGTCCCAGTTTCTCATGTGGCTCCTTGGGAAAACTAATTCTCCACCCAGGAGGTAAACTGTATAGAATTTCACAGAAATTGGGGGAGAGAAATATGTTTAAACCCATTAAAATCCTGTTTATTAAAGTGTCCATAGCTTTAATTTTGTATATAGCTGTTAGACTAATAGGAGTCAATCTACTGTAATGGTTAAGGCACCAGGTTAGAAACTATGACAGAGAGAACACAGAAATTATAAAGTTCTGCCTTAAACACTATAGCATATGGGTGACCTTGGGCCAATCACTTTCTATCAACCCTAGAATGGGAGGAACACAATACTTCTGAAAATGTTACAAAAAAAACTGCAAGCACTTGTTCAGGCAATCACCAAAAGTCAGGACTAATTCGAAGGCATGTACATATACCTGTAGGCTGTTAGATTATACTGTTTATCATACATTACAAAAATCTTCAGGTTAGATGGCCTTTTGATAGTAACAATTATAATTCAACTTTCAACCACAGTTGGGACCAGTTGTTGAGTAAAGTAGTTGTTAAGAAAGATTTCATATGACAACTTTTCTCACTCATTGAAATCTCAACTCTCTCTATTGCAGTTGTTAAGCAGTTAGGTTCCAGGAAAGCAGGTGCTTCAAAATGGTAGGGGAGGTCCGTTGTAGGCCACTCGTGATTTGCCCTGGCCCATCAGCATGTGCAAAGTGCCCCACTTACTTTTTTCTCTGCTACTGACAGATCCAAAGTGGCCTCATACTATTCTCTAAGCAGGCTCCATTCTCGCCCTGCTTCAGAAACCTCCTTTTCCAAATTGCATGAGGCTTGGAGAATGAGGATTCCGAAGCACTGTTTATTGTAAAGTAAAATTTTAAAAATTACAATTTAAGATGTATTTTAATTGAACATGAATAACCATATTCAATATGTTTTTTCATTAGCTCCAGCGACGTCATGAGCAAATGAAAAAGAATTTGGAGGCCCAACACAAAGAACTGGAAGAAAAACGACGTCAATTTGAAGATGAAAAGTCCAATTGGGAAACTCAACAACGTATTTTGGAACAACAGAATTCTTCAAGGTAATTTTCTGGGTCTTTCTGATGGTATGATTTTGAATTATAAAGATAGGATCACATTCCATAGAACTGTGTCTTGTTCTACTTCTTACAATCCTATTTGCATAGACCAAATTTGTCTGACCAAAACTTGGAATGTATCTAAGAATTGACTGCTCATTTTGGTTGGCACAAATAGAATTGCATACATGTGAGCTATAATTCAAGCTTGCTGTATTTTTAAGGATATTTGTATCTCTCTCGTGAAGTAGCCATATTTAAACTTATATGAACTAATTATTATTGAAAATATAAACAGTATCTGATTAAAATTGCTCTTAACAAAAATTGTTTTTTTCCTGACCAAAAACTCCCAAGTCTTCTGTTATTCTGTTTCCATTCCCATTTTGAATTCTGTCTTTTTTCTTATATATGCCTGAAATTGCCACCCCTTTTGTAACAAGCCACATTCTTTAAGAACATAGAATAATAGGGTTGGTGTGGACTTTGGAAGTATTTTAGTCCAACCCTATGTTTCAACAGGAGACCCCCATATCAGTGGTGGCGAACCTGTAGCACGCATGCCCGAGGCGGCACTCAGAGCCCTCTCTGGGGACACGGTACCGCCGTCCCAGCACAGATTTCTTTACTAAAAAGCCAGAAGGACACGGGACTTCCCTCCCCCTCTCTATGTGTGCCTGAGGACATTTCTGACATCACCCACTGCTCTGCCCAGCAATGGGAGCTCTTCCTCCCTCCTCTGTCTGGGATAAGACAGGCGGCTTAAATGCGTCATGGAGGCTGTGGTGAAGGTGAGAGAGGAGAGGAGCTAGGTTGGAGGGGAGCATAGCTCATAGCGGGCTGCAGGAGCTGAGGTGAGCTGCTGGAAGGCGTGTGTCGAGCCTGTGTAGGCTGCGGAGGAGTCTGGGGGAGTCACCAAGGGCCGGGGGGGCGTGTGTGGCTGTGTTGGCACTTTGCAATAAATAATTGACTTTTGGGTTGCAGTTTGGGCACTCGGTCTCTAAAAGGTTTGTCATCACTGCTCTATATCATTCCAGACAAATGGCATTGAAAACCTCAGTAATGAAGTGCTGACAATTTCCAGAGGCAAACCATTCAACTAAGTAATTGTTCTCATTATCAGAAAATTTATCTTCTGTTTTAGGTTGGATCTCTGTTTATTGATCTTCCACTCATACTTCTTGTCCTGTTCTTGGGTGCTTTGAAGAATAATACCCCCTTTTCTCTATAACAGTCTCTCAAGTACTGGAAGTACTATCGTATCACCCCTGGTGCCTCTCTTTGTTAGAGTAGACATACTTCATCCCCTCAATTATTCATCATATGATTTAGTCTGCAGACCTTTTCTGCACTCTTTCTAGGATCTCAAAGATATTTTTGTATTGTGAACAGATCTGGATGCAGCATTCCAAGTGATATATCATTTCACATGATCTTGAAACTATCCCTCATTGATGCAGCTTAGAACTGCATTGGTTTTTGTGGCAGCTGAAGCACACTGCTGACTCATAAAACATAGAATCAGAGGGCTGGAAGGAAACTCAGACATCTTCTAGCTCAACACACACACACGCTCAAGGCAGGACACGTTATACCACCATAGTCCAATGTTTTTGTAGTCTATTTTTGAAAACTAATGATGGAGCATCATATCTCCTGGAGGCGAGATATTGCATTGATTAATTGTTCTCACTGTCAGAAAATTTCTCCTTACATCTAGTTTGGGTCTCTCTTCATCAGGCTTCCACCCATCACTTCTTGTCCTGCCCTCTGGTGCTTTGGAGTATAAGTTAATCTCTTCTCTGTGACAGTCCCTCAAGTACTGGAAGACAGTTATGTCTCCCAAACCTTCTCTGATAGGATAGACATACCTAGCTTCCTCTCTACATTTTGGTGACCAGAACTTTTATCTTCTTTGTTGCTCTTCTCTGCACACTTTATAGGGTCTCAGCATCTTTTTTGCATTTTGATGACCAGAACTGTATGCAGTGTTTCAAGTGTCGCCTCATTAGTGAAATATAAAGTGGTATTACCACCCCTTATGATCTTGATGTTATCCATCTGTTATTGTAGCCCAGGACTGCATTGGTATTTTTGGCAGCTGCAGCATACTCCAGCAGTAGTAGTTGTGAGAGATATCCACACACCTAGATCTATCTCATGGCTACTACTGTTGAGCCAGGTACTATCTCTTCTGTATGTATGCATTTGGTTTTTCCTGCCCATGTGCAGGTCCTTACTTTTCTCATCACTAAACTGCATCTTGTTGGATAGGGCCTAAGTCTGTCAAGATCTTTCTTAATCTTGAGACTATCTTCCAAAGTGTTAGCAGTTTTTCCCAGCTTGGTGTCATCTGATTACTTCCATTTCTCTTCCCTCATCTAGATCATTTATGAAGATGTTGAAGAGTACCAGGTATTCATATTAAATTCTTAAATGGGTGATCTACTAAGATACCTAAATCCCTCTCACAGTTACTAATGTTGAACCAAGTACCCCCTATTCTATACTTGTGCATTTGGTTTTTCTTTCTTATGTGGAGGAACTTTTTCAGTATTGAATTGCATTTTGTTGGATAGAACCTAGTGTTCAAGTTGATCAAGATCCTTCTGAATCTTGAGACTATCTGGAAGCTATTCTCCCTCTCTCCAGCTTGTTGTCGTCTACAGGTTTGATGAATTCCCCTTCTATCCCTTATCTAGATCATTTTGAAGATATAGAAGAACTCTGGATATAAAACAACTTGAGGTATCCCACTGCATGCTCCCCTCCATTGTAGATGTAGTTCCATTGAGGACTATACACTGAGTACGGTTGGTCAACCACTTGTGAATCCATCTGGTGGTGGTACTGTCTGTCCCACATTTTTCTATCCACCAAAAAGTGGGTTGTGGTTTACTTTATTAAATGCCTTATAAACTATATCCACAGCATTACACTTTATTCACTAATCTAATCACTTTCTCAAAGGATGCAATAAGGTTTGTTTGGCACAATTTGTTTTTGATAAACTCATGCTGACTTCTAGTAATGGTTTTATTCATTTCTAAGTGCTCACAAATCCTTGATTATCCTTTTCCAGGATTTTTCCAGGTATTGATGCCAGGCTGATTGGTCTGCAGTTTCCTGAATCTGTTTTTCCCCCTTCTTGAAGATTGGAACCACATCAGCCTCTTTATGTTTCCCTGCTATAATCTATATAATTTATGGCCATTTTTTCCTCTTATAATTGTTATAAGTCTGTACCTTTATAAACTATTAGACAAAAACGGTATCACTTTGCACTATATTTGCATAATGTTCATTATTAACAGTTTTTCAGAACAGAAGCTTTGGGAAAGGAAATATTAGATGTATAAGATAGCATAATAATATGAAGAGAATATTGATTATAATATATACTGTGTCTAAATATATCTGACTAGTTCTTTTTTCTCCTCTAGAACTTTGGAAAAAAACAAAAAGAAAGGGAAGATATTTTAAAGATATTTGCAGACCACCAGTTATGTTTAATTGCCAATATTCTACCCTTGGACATCAGTGTGTCTTGGATCTGTTTGACCAATCTTGCACCGGTTGTATCCATATGTTTGGATTTATCAGCATGACAAGTTTTTGTGTTAATTTTGATGGCACTTGAGAATGCCTTGAATTGTTTAGGATGTTGTAAACTTAGGAAAACAGCTCTAAGTACGTTTTTTTTTTTTACAAAATACAAAAAAGAACAGAAATCATTTAAATGTAAAGAAATTTTCTGTTGTACAATCATATTCTGGTGGTTTGATTTGTTTACAGAATATTCCAATATATAAGGACTTGGGAAATTTTTCCATAAGGATACATTGCCATAATATAATATAATATGAACTATGCGTCTATTATATAAAATTCCATTCAGTACGTCATATATAACAATGTAATTTAGTCTAACACAGTTGACCCTATTTTTGACATTTCCATTGTTTTAAAAATAGACATGGAAAGACAACTCTATAGGCTTATGGGGCACCTAAAAGCTTTTTATAGCAACCCTTTTGTTTGTTTGGGATTCATTAAATGTATGCTATTCTGATTTAGTAATCGCTTTAGTCCGATGGATTTCATTACTGCTTCATTTTTTAATAACAATATAATTTAGATATATTTCCATATATTGGCCCTGCATAATAGAACGTAGCTTTTTTTCATATGATAGAAACCAGTGAATAAAACATTTTCTTTAATTCTCCTTTTACATTTTATGGTAAGTAGCAGGAAAATGCATTTATAAGTCATTTCTAGAAAACAGTGTGGGTTTAACGACCAACCTATTTTTACCTGCGTGCAGTCAGTCTTCTAGAAATGAGAATCATGGCCTTTTGAGAAAAGACACCGTTCTACATTTAGCTGTATTCATATACTGCATTTCTGTATTTTTGTTTGTATTGTAAAAACTCACATAATAAACAATGTTGTGATGTAACATACTTGAGTCTGAAGGATTATGTTAGTTGAAAAATGAAATTATCTTGAATACTGATACTATTTTACCTGGCATTTTATGCATATTTTATTTTATTTAAATCCCGCCTATGTTATTTATTTATTTTTTATTTATTTATTTACATTTATACCCCGCCCTTCTCCCGAAGGACTCAGGGCGGCTACAGGCCTAATAAAAAACACAGTACAGTACAACACAGTAAAAACAACATTAAAAATATTAAATAGGGTCTAATTAAAAGATGGGAGAAATGATAAAGTAATTTCCATCTAAATCGTAAAAATAGCTAAAATGTTTAAAAACCAGTTCAAAATCCAAATTTAAAACAGGAGGACTAGGGCTCGGCTAAATCAGCCTGCTGAAATAAATGGGTCTTCAGGGCACGGCAGAAGGTCCGAAGGTCAGGGATAGTACGTATTGCATTTATAACTCAAGGGGGCAAACATACCTAATACTAGTCCTTCGAGCTTATTTTCTCCACAGCAACCCTGTGAGGTAGGTGGCTGAGAAACAGTTTACAAGCACAATTGGAATCTCAAGTCATTGAGCAAACCAGTCGTTAAGTGAGACATCACATGACTTTCACTCAACAGTCTCAATCTCAGCACTTCCAGTTGCAGTTGTTAAGTGATTTTCTGGTTCATTAAGAAGATGAAACAAAAAAGCTGCCTACCAAAAAGTTTCAGCACTGCAGCTGAAATACTCTCAACAGGCAGCTGTTTGAGAGAGAAAGGACTGCCTGCTGCAGGGTTTCAGATGTGCATGACTATGAAACCCAACAGGCAGCTCATTTGCTCTCAAACATTTGCTCTCCAAAGGATTTACCATTCCCTTTCGTGCACAGAAGGGACATCCTTTGTGATGTTACTGAAATCTCTCCCATCTCCACTTGCAATCTTCCCTGCTGGTATCCAATCTGATATTCTGGACAATCTGGCAGAGAAGATTGCAAATGGCAATCACATCATCATGGTGCATTTGACAGCTAATCATAAATATTAGCCTGTGGCCAATTACCTGAAATGTAATAACATGATCAAGTTTCTGATAATCAGAATTGCTTCAAAATCTGTAAAGTACCCTTTCCAAGGCCATTATAACTTTGAACAGGCATTAAACAACTGGTCATAAGAAGATTGTACTTTAAAATCAAATTGAATTTGTGACCAGTTGTTTTGAAACACATAACCAGAATTAATAGAATTCTCTCCCCACCCTCCAATAATCAAATCTTGTCCTCTGTTTCCCTTTTTATGTTTTGGGCATTATTTTTATGTTTTGGAGGGGGAAAGGTGATAAATGAATGGGAAAGAGTCAATTCAGAATCAAATTATGTCCAGCTTTTCAGTTTTTTAAGATGAGTTCTGAATATAAATTTCAGAATTAGTTTCAGGAAAAAAATTATCCTGAAAAAATTGAAAATCTAATATTACAGATGTTAGTGCATAAGTGAATTTCTTATGTATTTTTATAGAAAATACTTATAGACTAGCTGAACTATTGTACTGAACATCTTCAGGTAAACTATAACCACTTTTTGACTCTTCCTCAAGTCTTCCCTTATTACCCTTTTGGGAGAGCAATTTATTCTAAATCATATTGAAATGGATGGTAAATGAAAGAGTATACATTTTAATTATACTTTCCTCCCAAAACTAAGTTGACAGAAGATCGCGTCACTCTTTCAGTTGCACCCATTTTTCTAATTTATTAATTAAGTATATTTCCATGGTTCACATCCCAATATGTCTCAGAAGTGTAACTGTCAACATAAGGACTGAACTTGGAATTGTATCAGGATACTCCAGATATAGGCAACCCCAAAACTTCTTTTGGCAAGGTAGACTTCAGACATTTTAAGAGTGAAATGAACAATTTAAGAATAATCAAAGCTTAAGACATTCATTTTGAACCTAAAAGTAGAAATAAAAGCGACAAAAGGTCAAAGAAAATGGCTGCGCGGAAGGAGGCGGTGTAGTTTGGAGGTCCGTTGGGAATGGGTGTTTCCGCGTTTTCCCGGTATGCCAGACTACCCTGTGGCTGGGTGAGCCCGGGCTCAGCCAGGGGAACTTTGTCCCGACCCATGGGGGACTGTTTTGCTCCAGTTAGAGTTCGGGTGGGCTTTTCTGTCCATCTGAAGCTCCCCTATGTGAGGAGAACAACGGCAATTTGACGAGCGCCATGGCAGCAGCGCCGGTGGTTTTCGGCCTCCGTGGTTTCCACGGAGAGCAGGAGTCAGCTGGGAGTGCTGAGCGAAGCCTGGGCATAGCCCGGGGAATTTCCTCCCCACCCACGGAGGGCTTTCTGCCCTCAGCTACAACAGGGGTGAGCCTTTCTTCTTACCTGAGGCTCCCCCCCCCCCATGGGATGAGGAGCGGCAGTGGTGAGACGGCCGCCATTGTGACGGAGCCGGCAATGTCGGCCAGTCCAGCTTCCGCGAATGGCGAGAAACGTCTGAGGGAGCCGATTTTGGGACATCTTGGAAGTGGAAGCACTCCCACAGCATGGCTTGCTCGCCCACGACGGAGTGTCATCTGTGCGTGAGCTTCAGGCAATTCGAGCGGCCCGGGTGTATGGTGGCGGAATGAGCACGGCGGAGTGAGCAGGCCGGGTGGCGACCCCCCCCCATGAATATTTTACTGAGGGGTGGAGGTCATGTGGATGGCTGGGCTGCCGAAAAGTAACATTAGTGGCAAAAATGGAGGTAGTAGTGGCGGCGGCAGCGAGATGAAGGCCGCTGGCTTTTCTTCTTACTTTAAAGACTGGGAAGAGGCAGGTGTTTGTGGAACTAAGAGGCGCCTTTTAGGCTGGTCCCTCCCTGCCTCTTTTGCCTGGATCTGAGGAGGTGAAGAGGCCCCTGATGGGCAGGGGCTTCCCACCCCTTCTCATTGTTGCCCCTACTGCCTGGACATAGACTCTGTCCTACCATGATGCCTTATTCCATCATCCCCGGTTCTGAGGCCCAGTCTATACCTGGCTGGTTTTTATTTTTCTGCGCAAATGTGCTTCTGTATTGTTGCCTGCATATTTACCCTTCCCGCCCCGATTTCCCTGATCTGGAAGACTATTACATCTGGAAGATTATTCTATCTTTCCCCTGCACCATAGACCCCGACCATCTGGGCCTGTCGGAACTTTGGACCTTGTTCCCAAATTTTTCATCTTTGGTCCTCAATGTACTCCACCACCTACCTCAGAGCACTGCGAGAGTCCCCCCTCTCGCAGGCTTGGCCTGCCTCATTATCTAGGGCCTACCTCGATGACGGGTCTTGGAACCTCGAGAGGTGGCACGTGGCAAAAACCAAGACTAAATATAAACTGAAGAGTTTTTTAAGGGATTTTTTAACAAGGGTTTTAATGGGTGGGTGGATTTTAAGGAGAGCTGGAGGGTGTGAGGGGCCTTCAAGTTGGCATGGGCATGGCACGAGAACACTGGAGGATGGAGGGGAAGCACGGCAAGAGGGTAAGGTAGCAAACAACTGTTGTGTGTGGGAGGGGCAGATATGGCGGGAGCAGGGGACCAAATCTTGTAAGGGGCTCGCGCTTCCATTACATGCAAATGGTGGCATGTGCTGACCCCTTTAGCTCTTCCTGTGATCTGGGTGGTACAGCCTTCCAGGCCCAGGGCCTTGGGTTGATGCTTTGTAACTCCAGGTCCATCATAAACAAAGCCACCCTCATTTGCGAGTTGGTGCAGGAGGGGATAGTGGACCTGGCGGGAATTACGGATACCTGGTTGGGCCAGGAGGGGAATCCCCCTCATGGAAATGTGCCCACCAGATTTTCATGCTTTTCATCAACCATGGGCCCAGGGGAGGGGCGGGGGTGTTGCGATCTTAATTAAGGAGGAGTTCTTACCAAGGGAAACCACTGTTCCCCAGGTGACTGATTGTGAGTTTCTCCTAGTGAAGTGGGGTCCTGGGAGGCAGAGGAGTGTGCTGATCACGTACCTGGCTCCCTGCCACATGACAGCAGCCCTGCCTGAGCTACTTGATGTCATCGCCGAGGTGGCGGTTGAAACTCCTAAACTTTTAGTTATGGGAGATTTCAACCTGCGATCTGCGGGTGAGACATCTGAAGTGGCTCGGGAGTTCATGGCCACCATGATGGCCATGGACCTGACCCAAT
>JANHFO010005631.1:75991-88101 GCA_032468095.1 Pareas carinatus | reverse complement strand
AAATAAATAAATAAATAAATAAATAAATAAATAAATAAATAAATAAATAAATAAATAAATAAATAAATAAATAATTAATGCTCAGATTTTTTGTGATTTTCTCCTTTGGTTTTTCATCCCATTAAAGGCAGTAGAAAAAATGAAACAAATAAATGAGAAATGGATTAATTTTCTTCCATAACTTCTTTGCCTAAATTGTTGTTTATTTTCAGTATCTAGTGAATTTGGTTTATTATCTTTATTTACATTCATAATTTAAAAAATAAATATATCCCTGTACTCGATAAGTGCTTTAAAAATAGTTTTCTGCCAGTTCTGTTCTGACTTGTAATGTTAGTTTGTGTATATTGATATATTATTTCCTAAGTATTTGGGTTTTATTTCATTTGTTTAATATCAGTTACCGTTTTAACCATGGTATATTAAATAAACCATATTTTGCTAGCTTCATAAAAGATGCCAAAAAAATTATAGTAAAATTACATTTTGTACAATATTGTTTTTCCCCCAGGAATACTACTTTAATAGGAATACATAAGAGCCTTATAAATACAGGGGAATAGCTGCTGGACCTTCTATATAATTCCATAAATGGGGTTGAGTGACTAAACACCAAAATGCTGTTCTGAAAGAAAACTCTAGAATAATGGCATAATTATATACTACACAATAATAGTTTAGAATTTTTTGAGAGTAGGATGATGATAGTGATTTTAAGTCATCAGGTTATTAAATCATTGTTGCCCATTATTGAGTTGGGCAGCCTTAGAATTCAAAGAAATAGAGTTTTGTCTGTTTGAGACAATCAATCTACCTAGTTTTGACTATGTATCCAAAGAATTTTGTTTTTATTGTGAACCTGAGTGCTTGTTTGCATTAGATCCACAATGCAACTTAGCATTTAAAAAAGAGAATAGATTCAGATGGCACAACTAGTTGATCTGGTGGAAAAATGATGCCTATGTGATTTCCTTATTCTCATTTCACCTTTGTCTCTTTTTTAAAAAACAAAAGGTTCTAAAACAGTGGTCTCAGGTGGAAATGAATATATATGAATGTTTAATGTGATATTTATATTTCTCAAGATATGCTTGGAAGTGGGATTTTATTTCTGTCTGATTCCATGCCTCAGGGGATGGTAAATGCCTTTCATGCAAAGAGTTTCAAGAGCAGGTGTCTATGACATTCTGTTTTATCTATTTGGCAATAAACAGCAGGGAATATACAATAGAAATGTCTATAGAATAGAAAATATGAAGGCATTGTTCGCTTAATGCATTTTTGAAAATAAAACTATCAGTACTGGTTCATGGATATGTTCAATCAAGCTCAACTTTGAGATTATATTAGATGTTATTAAGTAAAAATTCACTGTCTAAATCCAAAACTAAGGAAACCTTTTTTGCTCTTGACTAGAATTCTGGAGAAAGACATTTAAAGCTCTTAGTCTGGAATTTCAGCTGTAATAATAGAAGTTGTACAGTGGAACTGTTAGCTTAATATTATAGGATTTTGATTTCATGCTCTAACATGCATTTCCTCCAAAGAAGAACTGAAGCCCCTGATTGTTCATGTATAAAAGGCAATGCATTTGGTGCTGAACATGCCTTTCCACAAAGTCTGCATGTTGTGTAACCAATACAGAAAAGGTTTCCATAGTTTTACAAAGCCACTGAAGTGTTTTAATTATTTTCTGGAAAGTATACTTTGATTTATTTCTTATCACCTCTGTGATGTCCTGAAGTCATTTTGTGAGAAATGAATAATTTGGAAATTTATAAATTTCTTTTACTCTATTTTCAAATACATTTAAGGATCATATATGGCCTCTTTCTCATCTTCACTGCAAGAATAGAAAGACTCAAAAAAGATCCAAGGACAGATTCAACATTTTTTTAATTAAGTGGATATATCATTAATCTAAATTGATCTCATTAATCTAAATCTAATACACTTATAACTGCACCACCTGGCTTTTAATTAATTTTAGAGGTTGGTATGCATTAAGAATAATTAAAGCTCATCATTAGTTATAGAAATTATGGCTAAACCAATAGCACTTTTTAAAAGTAGGGTATATAAAATTGTAAATGCAGTTACAAATTCTGTCCATTCTTTAAAGTTCCAACAAAAATATGGGCCATTTTACCCCATGATAAAGAAAATGTGTCTGACATACATTTGTAACATGAAAGAATTTGTCATAAAGAGATTGCCTTTTAAGAAAACAGTGCAGCCCATGAATATTAACAAATGTGTTATGAGACAAGCCAGAGGTAGAAAACATTTTGAACTGGTTTGTTTAGAATTTTGACAGGATGTTATGGGTGCTCTCACAAAATGGCTATCATAGGAACATAAGGTCATCAAAACATCCATTTCTCAGAGGCAAATTAATGAATTTGCATCTCTAGAATTGCTCTTAAGATACCCCTGTTAGTCCAGTATATGTTCACCTAGATGTTTACCTTTTTCATACTTTTAGCAAGTCATGTTATGGACCAACTTTGTTTTCTAAATGCTAAGGACTAATACTTTACTTATGAATTAGCAAGACAGTTTCCTAATGTTATTAAAATTAAAATTGAATTTTGGTATGCCAAAAAAGGTCTTGTGGATGTATTGGAGTTTCCAGACCCAGCCTTACGGTTTCATGGACTTCGAAGTCAATTCTGATTCATGAAGTTTTACTCCATTGTAAATTGGTTAATTTTTAAATGTCACAAGGCTTTGTTAATCTATTTGGCAGTAGAATAGCATGTTAGTTCTTTAGAAA
Organism: Pareas carinatus; assembly: GCA_032468095.1. Lineage (NCBI taxonomy): Eukaryota > Metazoa > Chordata > Lepidosauria > Squamata > Pareidae > Pareas > Pareas carinatus. The sequence continues at coordinate 85,325 of JANHFO010005631.1, read as the reverse complement.
TTGTTACAAGTATAAAAAAATCAGTATATTCTCTGATGTTTCTCATCTTAGTTCATTCACTCAGTGATCCAAACACAAGCCATCTATTGCATCTTGTTTCAACCCAGAGAGAAGCTGTCACCCTTAAAAGATTGCATTATTTCCTGTTTTCAAGTGAAATGACAAAAACTCAGCAACTGTTGTCTATGTAATCTCTTTGCTAGTATCCATTTGCAAAAATACAAGCAGGTTAATTTGAGATAAGATTCTTAAAGAAAGAAGCTTTAGAGTCTTCAGTTTTGCATTCCAGTTGACCCCACTCTCTATATAGAAAAGCTAGGGAAATGGATGAAACAAATTCATTTAACTTAGTGTATCCATTAACAGCAGTATTTTCCATTAAGAAAACAAAATATCATATCTTAGTGAATAAAGTCAGTCAACAGATACTTTAAAAATGGAAAATAGACATACTATGTAGGCTTCTTTTACCCTCTTGTAACAGAAAAACTAAACATATTACTGTGTTAGGATTTTTCTGCACTTTTGGCAAGAATGATGCTGTTTGTGACAAGAAATAAGGTTTCTGGGAATATCTGCGTTACCTTCTGTATCCACCTTTATCTCATGGCTCCCAGTGAGTAAAAAACAACACGTTACTTGGAGCTATGAACTTGGCAGTATCTGTTCTGAATCTAGATAGCAGGCTCTAGATAACTGTGCTAGACCTTGGACATTTAGCAAGGTTTCAGTCTAGTCTAATCTATTCCCTACACCCACACCTACCCTATTCTGTATTTGTATGGAGGAATTGGACAGATCCTGAATAATATGAGAGTAATAGTGATGCCCTTGTTGGTTGATCGCTGAATTCAGAAAGCATGCCATTTTTTCCCTTTAACATTGTTTGCTAACAATGCAACAGTGGAACCATCTGTCAGTAAACACAGAGGTGTAATAAGGTGTAATAAGAATAAATTAATTTCACTCCGCATGCAAGATAAGTTGATAAATGACCCCCTAGAGAACAATGCCAGAACCACTAAAACTCATATTTATTCAGCTGAAGAATATAATAGTATATTTGGAATCCCAGAGAGAAGACATTGAAGTGTATATTAACTACCCAATTATTTCCTTGTATTATAAAGTAAAGCATAGTTCAACATTGATCTCATGGTTAAAATTTGCATCAGCTCACTTTATTTTAAGGTAACACTACAATCTTCTATACCACCTTACCTCCTTTTTCTGTATGTGAACTGATCTGGTAGTATCTGAAATGTTAACTAAAGTTTCTTGTTGCATTATGGTTTGTTAAGGAACTTTTGCTACTATTTCTCAATTTTAGAATACCTAATTGTATTTAGATTAGGTTCAGAGCAGATCCTGCTAAGTCCCAGTGGGCAGAAACTGCCTGGACAAATCCCCAAGGTTTCTTGGTAAGGGTTTTCATTAGTGGTTTTCCATTGTCTCCTTCCTAGGGTTGAGAAAAAGTGACTAGCCCAAGGTCACTCAGCTGGCTTTGTGCTTAAGGTGGGACTAGAATTCACGGCCTCCCACTTTCTAGCATGATGCATTAACCACTATTAACCACTTTCCCAACATATTATGTTTAGTGAAAGTATTGCTCTGCTACTACTACTGATACCAATACTTACTGTTTTGGAGGTCAGTAAAGCTGTTGAGAGTCCACCATGAATGAAAAAGCTCATAAGCCCAATAGAATAAATAAACCAACACTTGGAAAAAATGGACCTAAGTTTTGTTTCTATCCTGTTTCATGATATGCTTCTTTAATGCCCCTTCAGCTTCTATTAGTCCCAGCCAGAATTGTCAGTTGTTATATTACATTGTAAAACATGTGAGCACCTTCAGGTTGCCAACCGCTATTTAAATCATATTGCACTGAATGATACAGCCCAATAGTATGAACTTATGCTCCCAAAGTTTGCCTTATTTAATAGTAAGTAACACCCAGTTACCCATTCTAGGGGCTTGAATTTAAGAACTGGTTCATTACAGGAGAAGTAATTGCTTCATTGTTTGTTATTCTTCTACATTTGATGTACTTTCTATATTGGAAGATGTCTCTCCAATGAACTGTAGATTTCTTTCATTCTGATGAATTATTTTAAGACCTATTAAGATGTCAAAGTCAACAAAAGAATCACACCTTATTGAATCTCTCCCTCTCTCTCTCCCCCCTCCCCTCCCCTCTCTCATCTTGCAGTCTGGACAAAAATCAAAACTATGCATTAATTTATTATTTTTGCCTTTCTAATAATCAGTATGGATTAATTCTTTACAAAAATGTTATTATACTTTTTAGATAAATGCTGTTTTCAAATTCCCAATTAAATGTGCTGCACATATGTATAGCCGCTTTGCTCTCATTTCTCTTCAACCTCTGCATACAGTTGCACTGATTGGAGATGAGTTGCATTTCCCCTAAAAATATGTAGCCACTTTTGCGTATACTGTAGTTTTTAGTGTAGTAATAGGTAGCTAGCTGTTGATGATCGTTTTGATCAATCAGTGATCAAAGTGCTGGGTGTTATCTGAATTTGGGTTGTTTTGGAAATACTACAGAAGCATATCCCAAATATGGGGCAACTGCTTCCTTTCAGAAATATTACTTCCTTCTAAAGTCCTTCTTCAGAAATGAGCAGTTCCCAGGGCTCCATATCAAGAGTGCCTCCTGATAATGGTGTTTGCATCCACAGAAGGAATCTTAAGTTTGATATTTAAAAAAAATTATTTGTTTTTCTACACTTGTTAAAATAAGGTAGCTGGGCTTGAGTAACTTTTTTCTCTTCTCGCATGTTTTATTCTTTGAGGCAAAAGTAAGCATTCTGTAGTCAGAGACTGCAATTTTTAAAATATTTTTAATCATTGGTTTATTTTGCTTTATGCTTTGTTTTGTTTTTTGCTGTTTCAGACGTGCTGAGCCTGTCCAAGACTTAATATATCTTATCTGTTTTGAAGTAGTTAGGAATCATACTCTTGATTTGAAGGGATGCACTCTGGGGCCACAAAGAAGTTGTGCAGCATTATGTATGCTCTGTTCGGGTCTTGAGTTTGGGCCAGTGGTTTCCAGCTAGTGTAATATGTTTTGCATCATATTGTCTAAGGAAAAATTCAGTTTAACTATTAAAACTTTTCCCTAGCTTGATTCAAGCAATGATGAGGATTGGTTTTGTTTTTGTTTATCATCTGACATCCTCTCAGAGACCTTTCCAAAGAGCACAATTCATGCAATCAGCTAGTCATCTGATGAAGGTGGAAGGGGTCAAAGTGAATATCACCTGGCTGCCTCATTTGTTCCTGTATTAAAGCAGCTTTCTCCAAGCTGATCATTTTCAAGAGTCTTTGACTAAAGCTCACCAAATTCCCACACAATGGCTTTCATACTGAGTGCTGGCTATCTAGTTGTGGTTTAACACAATTGGAAGGCACTTGGTTGGGCAGAACTATTCTAAAGTATATGTGGTGATGGGTATTGAAGCCTTTGTGCATGGTTTTTCAACTTCTGCATTGGGGTGAGGATAAGATTATAGAAATAAATAGAGATACTTTTTATTCTACAATTTATCAGCCATGTCATTCTGATCTAGATAAGAACTTTACAACTTGCTTCAGAAGAACAAATAAAGAAAAAATAGTCAGCTATATTCAGATAATGTAATTTGACCATCTCTGAAAGGATGTGAGTGTAATCTTTGGGAATCTTTGAGGTTACAAAAAATAAGTCTTTTTCAGAAGGGTGAAGGATCTAATCAAAGCGTAGCATTTTACCAACCCAAAGAATCTTAAATGGGAAAAGCAATTGTGAGCGTAGGAATGGATAAGAGATCGTATCCCTCCCATTTCAAAGCTTAGCAATTTATTACAATTTGTTCTTTGGAAACATAAGAGAAATAGTAGTAATGCACCTAACCTTTTCATATCTGGTAATATTGATTTTTAGGTATGAAATTAGTCTACTTCCTCTTACATGTGATTGGTATACATACTACTACATGTACGTAGTAGTACTACATGTACTACCTGAAAACTACATGTACATTTTCTTTTGTGATTATTTGCTAGGATAAATTGTTGTGAGATGCTAGGAAGGAGTAATCTTGTTGGTGGAAAGGGAGGTGGAAACTATGCAGGACAGAAGTTAGGAATCTTTTAGGTTGAATAAGCAGCTCTGGGAATTCTTGGCTCGATGTGAACCTCTATTAGGGATGTTTGTGACACATTGTATTAACTATTACATATCTGGTTATGGATGTTTTTTACAGGGTAGCAGTAATTCTCAGCTGGGGAGGACTTAACCATCTGCCGCATGATTGGAACTGGCTTAGTGACAAACAGTCTGAAATAAAGTTTCTAACTAGTCTAGTGTGCAGAATGTTATTATTCATAATGAACCTAGAAGCACTGAGCATTGTACATTTTACAGTAATGTTCTTAGTCATCATGGCTATCATAAAGTACTGAAAAATATATGATCAAAGCTAAAAACATAAATGCTATTATACAAAATGCTTACGATAAGCAAATGTAAGTTGATTTTGAGTTAAATATCCATTGTGTCTGATGTGTCCATTGATCATATCTGCTCAAGTAGGCAGTACTTTGCAGTGATTTAGGTAGAAATTACCTGTGACCCTTTTTAACTATAGTTAATAGCAGTGTGGGCCTTCTGCACGTACACTGGGTTCTCTGTCATATAATGTGCTTCCTCCTCCAAAATATACCTTCCCCAACAACTTCAGAAGTTTGTCGATCAGAGACGCGAGTCTTACAGAGGGTATCATATTTGTTTACAAATTGTCTCCTATTGTCTCCTAAACGTTTCCAGAATTCCCTGAAATTGCACTATTGAAACGTAGCAACAGATTGGCATTAAACCAAGATATGAGTCCTTGCTGATTTTCGACACTAAGTGAAACAATCTGCTTAAGTCAAACATAGCCTTAACATGCCTTTTGTAAAAGTAAAAGAAAGTTATTACTGTCAGTCAACAAATTTCTCAGTTCATTCTGGCCTGACAGAAGGAAATAATATATAGCTCCTGGCTAGCAAATGATTGCCGCCTTGGTCTAACTGATGCCATCTTACAACTGCAATGGAGTATCCTGCATTATTATGAAGAACAGATATTCATTAGCTTATTAGAATGCATGCTGGTGTGAGCAGACTCTTAAGATAGGCTTGCTTATTGTTTGTTACTAAACTTATTTATCCTCAACTATCAACTTTGCCTGTCTCAGTATTGGCTTGTTATCTTTTGTTTTAGAATGTAACAAAGACAGTGGAAGAAGCAAAACCTCAACCTCCTACTGTCCAAGAACTGAAAGAGATGATTACCAATTACAACTCAAAAGTCAACAATTGCTTGCTGATGAAGCTGGTTGGTATTGCAGTTTTGGATATTTCCTACTTTTGTTGTGATGTCTCTTAAAACTATTTTCCCTTTCAGGATTTATGATAGGAAACTTGGTTAAGTTCTAGGGAAATCAATTTGTCTACTACTCTAGAAGCTGCCGAAAAAAGGTAGACATCTATGTTTTTAATAATTGGAATAACAAAGGGCATCTTCTGTTAATTGGCATTCCCTATTAAAAAAAGGCTATGTTTACTGGTCTATGCAACAATTTGGAGTCAAAGGCAAAGCAAATTATGCATGCAGCCTACATTTGCAATTTCTTCTTCAACCAAACACATGCCTCTTTTCCTGGGATCACCCTGTAGTTGCAAGAGCAGCTATAGAATATCACGAAACAGCGTGGTAGCTTTAAGGAGTGCTATGTCCTTACATACTTTGAACTACATTTTGCCTTCAAATACGAAGTGTTGCACAATTCTAATGTTTACTTTTTGAACTTTGATAAGAAGAATGGCCAAACCAGTTGAACTATCTAAAGTAAAAGTGCTGGTGTTTTATGGGTGACAATTAAGTAAATGATAGTCAAAAACTGCTTTTCTCATGCCTTTTCTCTCTTCTCATCTGGAGCCTTTAGTCACATGAAGAATATAAGGACATATTGGTTGTTAGCATGATTTATATTTGGATTTTCTGTTATTTCATGGATCCCTTATAAGATGTATACTCCATATAGGTCTTCGGATAGGTTTCTGCTAGTCTGGAACAGAACATAGCAGGAGGCCAATGAGTTTTTTAGCTTGACTCTCCTGCTTTTCTTGAGTCCACTTTTCTTTATATTTGGACATTGTATTGCTTGACTTACACAATTTCTGAAAAGTAGAGTGGTAGTCCTAATTATGCTTGTCAAACATCACAATGAACCATGTTTTGTTATAATTTTAGAGTTACTTCAGACCCTAATAGCTCAGACAGATTTTAAATAAAGCAATTATCTGTTGTTTATACCTGGAACAAATAGTTTTTATCTGGATTAAAAAGAACCAGCTCCATTCCCCAAGGCTAAGCTACCTCATAGAGTTGTTTTATGAAAGAGCAAGGAAGATAGATAAGTAGGCATAAATGCTTGCTTAATCAGAGAATTGGCTGTACCTCTAATATTGGATTGATGTTCCCATGGCATTGATGTTACTGAAATTCTGTGGGATTGATACACAATTTATTTGCTCAAGTGGGCAATTTTGGCAGAGATCCATTTTAAAAAGATGTGGTTTATTTACTTTGCTTTCATCATGGTTCACGGGGTTTCTGATTCATTTTAGATGCTGAGGTTGTTGATCGGAAGGTTGGTAGTTCAAATCCCTAGCACCACATAACGGAGTAAGCGCCTGTAACTTGCCCGTTTCTGCCAACCTAGCAGTTTGAAAGCATGTAAACATGCAAATAGAAAAATAGGGACCGCTTCGGTGGGAAGGTAACAGTGCTCTGCGCATTAGGTGTTTAGTCATGGCAGCCACTTGACCACGGGGACAACTTTCAACAGCGCTGGCTCTTTGGCTTAGAAATTGAGATGAGCACCACCCCTAGAGTTAGACCGACTAGTGCTCATGTGTGAGGAAAACCTTTACCAGAGGAAAAACACACTTTGAACTGAGGAGAGTTTGATGGTATCTCTCTATCAGCTGAACTTTCCTCAACCTGCTATTAAAGTGATTTGAGCCATATAGTAGCTGTGGGATGACTGTCCTATAACTAGTTTGAGTCTTGGAAACATTCTGTAGTCTCTGCAAATGTTCTCTGAATATCAGCTAAGGATTTTTCAGAAATAGCTGTGGTTGTATTATTCTAAATATTTGAGTTTAGACAAATCCAACCCATCACTTTGCAAAGTGGTTCAGCATCTGTCTCAGTTGCATTTATGGAAAAAGAACAATTTTTCAACCACAAAATAGGTTTTAGTCAAAGTGCAGAGCTTGATAAATTCCCCTTTAGTGTGCATTCTTTGTTTTTTTCCATGCAGCATCTATAAAAATTATTAGAGACAAATCCATTTCAATTCCAAGTTAGGGGGGGGATACAGTTTTCACGCAATTCAAAGTATCCTGGACAACTTTCAAATTATTTGGATGAATCAGTTATCTATTTAAATACTTACAATTCTGTCTTTGTAAACAACTTGTCACAAAGTGTGGTGTGGCTCAAAATACCCCAAAGAAGAATTATAAGAACACTACAGCAAAAATAACAGACTTGCAAGTAGAAATAATTGACATTGTTTCTTCCAGCCAATGGAATTTTGTGGCTTGACCTCACTTCCAACTCCTGAAACTACAATGAAGGAAAATAGACTCTCTCAACAGGACTGCATTCTTTTGCACATCATCTTACCTTCAAAAAAAATAGCTGTAGAAACAATGTAGTACCAAAAGAATTGGAGGGAGTGAAGCAAATGAACCAAGTGTTTATATCTTGATTCTTAAAAGAAAATTAAAAAATGGTACCTGGAGGAATCAAAAACTCTGTCTGGACAGGGTTTAGAATTATAGTTCATGTATTGAAACCAGAAAATCTTACTAATTTTAGTGGATCTTCTCCATTTATAAATAGAAATGGATTCAATCAATGAAAAGTTTTAATTAGAAAAGAAAAGTGTGATGAAACTGGGTGTGTCTTGGTACAGACTGTAGGCTGAATGAGGTAGAACTAACAAGTCTTCCCATTCACAAAAAAAAATTCAATTCAGTAGAAATTTAAACTGGTTTTCGGTGTCACTGCCAAGGCTCTCCCTCAACCTGTTTATAGACTTTCCATTTAAAACGAAGAGAATAAGCAAATAAAGCAATTTCTCATTCCTAGGAGAGAAATACTTAACTTCAGAACAGTAATGATAAAGACGGGGGTACAAATGTATAGATTTATTCTTTATTTATCTTACATATTGAAACTGCTTGGAACAGCTAGAGAGTATTTGCGAAAATGTTTCAGAAAGTGAACATATGTCATCATATGTGGGGTTTCCAGAGTATTGCATAGCTGGAGTACATTAGTTTTGGAAGCTTGATTGCAAAAACTTTCAAATTTTCTCCAGAAAAATAATTAATATTGTTTCTTCTAAGTCATTTATGAAACTCTCACCTTTAACTATTTTATCTATTGCCTTTAACTATTTTTTTCTCATTTCCCCCCAATTCCCAGAATGATGATGGCACATACACAGGTTTCATCAAAGTGCACCTAAAACTGAGGCGTCCTGTGACAGTCCCAGCAGGGATTAGGCCACCATCTATTCATGATGCTCTCAAGGAAGTCAACTTAGCTAACATGACAGAGAAGAGAACATCATTCTATCTACCATTAGATGCCGTCAAACAGTTGCATATCAGCAGCACAACAACTGTGAGTGAGGTGATCCAGGGACTTCTCAAGAAATTTATGGTGGTGGACAACCCACAGAAATTTGCACTTTTCAAACTGATGCAGAAAGATGGTCAAGGTGAGAAAGATACAGAATAACTATTGCAAAGAGCTTCCTGCCTTCAAAGTGAGAATTTATGCAAGTGGTCAATCAGTGCGTTCTGCTCTGCTCCCATGTCTACCAGGTTCTCATAGTCTTTTGTTATAGCAGTCTCCTCTATAGTAGAGGAGCCCAAAGCAGTCAAGCCATAAGCAATCAAATCAGTGCTAAGTAAAACCATACAATAAAACTTGAAATTAACAAGACAAATTCACCTGAAAAGGAAGGTAGACTGGAATGGCCATTTCTAGCTTGTTAGTTGTCATTAACGAGCCTATTAGGCTATACCCTAGTAAGTAAATCAGATTTGAATCTCAGAGTATGGCTCTCTGATGACAGCTAACAAACTAGAAATGGCCATTCCAGTCTTCCTTTTCTGGTGATTTTCTCCTGTTAATAAAATCATTGGTATCTGCCTGCAATGGCCCTAGTCTGGGTTGAAGGGCAAATGTGAAACTGAA
>JANHFO010005631.1:43069-59257 GCA_032468095.1 Pareas carinatus | reverse complement strand
TGTATTTTGAATTTTAATTTGGTTTTAAATTGGTTTTAATATTGGTTCTTGCAATTTTCAGCCACCTTAAATATTTTTTTAAATTGTTTTTAAATTGTGTATATTTATTTGTACATATGTTTGTTTATTACTGGCTGTACACCGCCCTGAGTCCCTTTGAGGAGAAGGGCGGTACAGAAATTTAATAAATAATAATTAAATAATAATAATAATCCCTCCCACCCACCTGTATCCATGTCTTCCACGAAAATGGTCCCTGGTGCCAAAAAAGGTTTAAGACTGATGCTATACATCAGTGGCTCCCAACCTTTTGGACACCAGGGACCAGTTCCATGGAGAAAGGCTTTTCCGCGGACTGGAGGTGGCGTGGTTTTGCAGGTGACTGCATCCCATCAATGCGGCTTGGCTTGTTTCTGTGGCCTAGTTGATGGCATGCTACATTTCAAGAGCTTGGCAACTGGCTTGCATTTATATAACTGGTTGCAGTGTCCCATGGAATCATGACCCTGATTTGACATTTTTTTTACCATTTTTGCAAGAAAACAACCAAGCTCAGAGAAATATCACAAACATATATACAATTGACTATGCCTATATATGCAATGACTATGTTTATATATACAAATGGTCGTGATTATGCTTATATACTCAAATTGTCTATGGATGTATGTTTGATCATTTCCTTGTTGTAATCACATTGTTTATGTAGGTATGTAGCTACTGACCATGCTCACTGAAGACAAATTCCTTGTGTGTCCTGACACACTTGGCAAAATAAAATTATGATTCTGATTCTGATATCAGGGACCTCATAAAAAAAGAGAGAAAAAGCTAGGATTGCTAATTGACAGGTAGCGCTTGACTTACAACAGTTCGTTTAGTGACCATTCAACGTTACAACAGCACTGAAAAAAGTGACTTATGATCATCCTACGTATGACCTTCATAGCATCCCCATGTTCTGACCTGGGGCAAAAGCGGCAAGGGGTTTTCACCCTCCATAAATGTCAGTAATTAGCTTCAGGCAGCCAGCACTGATTTAAAGCAACCGCCTTCGGCCTGGAGTCTTAAAGAGTTTTCAGACTGTTTGCCAAGGATTTCCAGCCAGGCAATGAGAGTTTGGCTTCCAGCCAAGGCAACACCACACTCACATTCCAGATAACATGGCAGCAATAGACAGATTCCAACCTGAATTTCAAAAGCGAAATCAGAGTCCAGAGTCCAGAATCACAACAAGGGTCCATGGTCCGAGGTTCAGGAAGCACAGTAAAATCCAACAGGGAAAACAAACGGTTGCCTTTGCCAGGCAACCAATCAGATGCCTTTATCTCTTCATTGAGGGTGGGGCTGCTGGTCATGCCACTGGCAACACCCAGTAGGACGACCAATTGCCTTCTTCTGGGCCTCTTCCCTCAGCCGGCGTCACGTTCGTGTGTCTGCGATGGGCTCCAGCTGTTCCTCGTCAACCTCCGCAGGCTCTCTCTAACGTCCTGCTGCAGGCTGCTAGAAACCTCCAGTTCCTGGCCAAGTCCATCTCTTCCAGCTCTCCAGCGCTTACGGCCTCCCTGGCATCTGGCCCAGCTTCCTCTTCCCTTGCAACATCTGGCAAGGAGGAGCTGGGTAGGGGTGTTTGCCAGGCTGGTACAGCAAGGGAGGAGGGCCCTGCCTCCTCTTGCTCAACGATCTCCTTCTCCTCTTTATCCGTCTCAGCTGCCAGCTGCCTCTCAGGCCTCCTCACAAGGGGCCTCACAGGGGGCCGAGGGACAACACCCCATGATCACGTGATCAAGATTCAGATGCTTGGCAACTGATTCATATTTATGACAGGTGCAGTGTCCCAGATTCATATGATCCCCTTTTGTGACCTTCTGACAAGCAAAGTTAATGGCGAAGCCAGATTCACTTAATAACCATGTTACTAACTTAAAAATTGCAGTGATTCACTTAACAACTGTGGCAAGAAAGGTCATAAAATGGGGCAAAACTCACTTAACAAATGTTTCAGTTAACAACTGAAATGTTGGGCTCAATTGTGTTCTTAAGTACCTGTAACTACCTGCATTTAACAGGAAAAGCATAGCTATTGCTCACTTAAATTTCTACCCTTTTTTCAAGTTTGTGAGTACATGAGTCAAAGTCTTACCTTCCATGTCTCCAATCTACTTCCACAATACTTTCCACACCCTTACTCAATTCTTTCACCTGGAGAATCTTCTGCTGTTGCACTGATTGCAAAAATTTTGAGAACTAAGAGAGAAAAATAGTTAAAATTGAATATTGGGACAAAATAGCAATATAAACTATAAGACATTTTGAAGGACAGGGGATATAGTCTAAGGAATGTCTACTCCTCACTGTAGACTTGGGATACAGAAGAAAAAAAAGGGCCCTAGATAATACAAGCATAGACTGATAATAGTCTGTTCAAAACAAATTGACAATATCAGGAAGTTATTTGGGCTACAATAAACATGGACCTTTTTTTCTGGCTGGCTGCACTATATACTGCTATATAAGCCACCACCTGACAATATACTAAAATCTACATCAGTTGAATAGATACATTCAAATTATATGAATGTGTAACTCTTAAATTCTTGCTAAAATGATATGATCTGAATAAGTAAAATTATTCATAGGAAGCAATTTACATTGGAGAGACATTATTAGAAATATTATGAATACAAAATATATATTGTTAAACTCCTTCCTAAATTGGAATTATCCCAGACCCTGTGTCTTGAAAAAAAGAAAAACATTCTGACAAATTTCTTAGCACATTTTTCTTTGCAGCATTGTAGGAGAAAACATAAGATATTGCCACATTAAAATGTTTGCCATGACTCAAACCAGATATCAATGGGAAAGTGCAAATCAATCTGTACATTTGTTGTTTGACCCACATAGACCATTTAGTGTATACAATTGAATAAATTACCAGAGAAACAATGTGTAATAACTAATACTACAAATACAGTATTGTATTTTTTAAACACTGGTTTGAAAATCCAATATATTATTATTATGGCAAATTCTAAAAAATTCCACTTTATCCATTATACTTTTTTAATCCATGAAATTTGCACAGGGATGCAAAAATCTATGCTTTACGTTTCATACGTTTCAACTATCATTTTAGAGCAGTTTCCAAATTATCTACACTGTGTAGTCAATAGAGATGAAATGACATCATACTTACTTATTTTTATTCAATTTGGTGTAACACATCTGATTTCCACTTTAGTCCTAAAATGGCATTCTCATTGTATCTAGTGAGATTTAATTCTGAATGTACCTCAAAATTGCACTGTGATCCAAAATAATTTAAGATATTTATAAAGTCATGCATATTCTTCACTTCCACTGTTCCTTAGATTAATGTATGAATGTATTAGATTTGTATCTGCCTTTTCTGTGGGGAGTCCCACTCAACTGATCCCTAATGTTTGGGAGATGAGTCAGGTCTCAATGACTTTTCTAAAGATTAAAAGAGTTGGGGTTTGCCATATATCAGATGGGAAGAACATTCTAGAGTAGGGGCAACCACAAAAAAGGACATTCTTCTAAGTCCCATATGAACCTGTAGGAGCATATGGGACAGGCAGAAGTTCTTCAGAAAAAGCAGTCCCTCAGGTTACCTGGGCCTATGCCATAGACAGCTTTAAGAAACTGGCCACAGCTGCAACCTGCTCTGTGAAGCCCCATATTGTGCACCATGTCTAATTGGGATAGTGCCAACTGATCCAGAACTAAAATGGAAAAACTCTGCAACTCCCACGTCTGGGGGAGCCAAACCCCCTAGCCACTCAGACTTGCAACTTGTGGATTCACATTCAGGCCCTCACAGCCTCCAGACACTGGGAAAGAACCTTGACAGTTTAATTTGGACAGCTGGTGACAGAGATGTTGCTGGGTGTCATCGGTATTTTGATAATAACTCACCCTGAATCCAACCAATGGCCTCTCCCATCTGTTTCATGCAGATATTAAAAAGTATGTGGGAGGACAGAACTCTGAGGTACCCAGCAAAGTTAAAACATAGGTATGAGAAGCAAGCCAGCCAAGAAAATCCTCACAATATTAAATCAAATAACTTATTACTGCAAACTTCCATAAATACGCAAAGAAACAACTATTTACCTTTTTGTAGCTAGATTTCTTTATATCCAGTTGTTGACCTTTGGGACTATTAATGAATTAAAGAAAAAAATAATAATTACAAAACAAACAAAATTTGCATCATCTAGAATAAATTAATCAGAAAGATGCCCTTGCTAAATTCATATATTGATTCATTTAATTACAACTGCTGTGGTCCAGAGTCTTTTGTGCACATAGGATTTTGACTCTTATCTACAAATACTTTGCAAAAACATGGTTTTTTTAAAAAAATATTTTTAGCTAGCATAAACTCCAAGGTAACTTCAATCCATTAATCAGCGCAGAAGGACTGTTCTTTCACAATCTGACCTAATTCCGAATATCCTTATACAGCATAAAGGAGCTCCTACATGCTCATGTGCAGTTAAAAGATCTGATTTCAGTCAGAAGATTCTTACGCATAAGGAAGCGTCTACATACAGATGAAATTCCCCAACACAAGAATTTTCTCTCTCTGAATGCTCAAAGAAAGTCAGCTGTGTACATTGCAACTTTCATGATTAATGGTTCTAAACCATGTTGCAGATAACAAGGAGCTGTTCTTTTTGAGAATTACCAGAACTTCATTCAGTATAGAAATGCATGCTTTGCATACGTATAATTCCAGATTTAATCAGTGGTATTTATAGTTCAAATAACTTGACAAAAAATGAGCTCTGTTTGGGATCTGGAAAAGTAAAATTGATTGGGATAGAGTGAACGGAACTAAACAGGAATTAACTGTCTTGGCTCCATATGCCAAATCCACTTCAAGCTACATAGATTTTTAAAAGGTGTTATCTAGATCAGAGTTTTCAAATTTTGCACATTTAAGGTATGTGGATTTCAATTCCCTGAATTCCCTAGTCAGTGACCTTGTCTGGGAATTCTGGGAGTTGTAATTCATACATTTTAAAAGTGATAAATTTGAAAAACACATCTAGAAGTTGAAAATAAGTCACTGTCAGGAGGATAGGGCATTTCTTTTGGTTTTATTGAAATTAGTATTTCTAACTAATAATCAGTTAGTTGGAATGACAGCAAAATCTTTAACTAAACCAGAGTAGGAAGATAATTTATATAACATTATAATGGTTTTGCAGTCACTGAATTAAGTTTATGAATTATGGGAACTGAAATATCAGATAGAACTAATTGTGGTACATTGCCATATTATGATGCTAGGTTCAAAAATATCAAGCTTGTGTTATTGTACTAACTTGTACTTTGTACTGTTTTTTTACTGTTTATACAGCTAGGTCTTGATTAGTTAATGGATGTAATACAGATTTTTCAGGTTAATCATGTTTTGAATGAATAAATTAAAGTGGTATATCAGGGATAGTGAACTTGGTTAGAATCTAAGAAGTTCAAACAGAAAACAATCCTCTACAGCAGTGGCTTCAAACATGGTGGTCTCGGGAACCCTTTATATTCTTAAAAACGATTGAGATTCCAAAGAGTTTTGATTTATGTGATTGTATCTATCAATATGTTAAATGTTAAAATATTTGACTTTGTGGGTCCTCTGAAAGAGTGTCAGGGACCCCAGGGATCTACAGACCACATTTTGAGAACTACTCCTCTGCAGTAAACTTAATATTCAGCCTACAAAAGTGCATTTTTATTATACTTATATGGTTAGAAATGATTTTTTTTTTACTTTTTCACTTTTATCACTTCACTTGTTTCTGTTTTTGAATCATGCTTTTAGTCACGTGTTTATATTGCTATATTGTGCTGTGTAAACTACTCAGACTGAGATGGGTGGTGTAAAAAATTAATAAATTTAATAAATAATAAATATTTACCAGCAAGAAAACATGTAGTTACGCAAAAACGTACTGGTCAGCAGGGGGAGCTCTGACTTCTTCACTTTACATTTTAAGGCATGAAAGAAACACTGATAAAGCAGGGCATCCATTTGCTCTGTAAAAAGTAACATTAGGCATCATATGTTCCTCTATGGACTCTGCACAGAATTCAATATTGGTTGGTTTGCATATAAAGTCATAATTAGCACTGCAAAAAAATAATTGCTACAAAACTCCCCTCCATTGAAGATCTGTACATTGAATGATCCAAAAAAAAGAGCGGGGAAAATAATTATGGATCCTTCACACCCTGGACATAATCTGTTCGAACTTCTCCCCTTTGGATGACGCTACAGAGCATTGCAAACCAAAACAACCAGACTTAGGACAGTTTCTTTCCTTATGTCATCAACCTACTAAACAGCTGATTCATAGGACAGTGTTAGTGCGAAAGGTGTCCTTTGTGACAAGATTAAATGGTTTTTGTCCGCACTTTACAAGACATGATGAATGTTACATATTTTTAAACTATGAATGTATGTTATGTTTATATACTTAATTGATTTTGCCTATATATACAAATGATCGTGATTATGCTTATATATTCAAACTATGAATGTATCTTGATTGTATTCTTGTTGTGTATGTATGTAGGTTTTGAGCACAATCACTGAGGTCAAATTCCTTGTGTGTCCTGACACACATGGCAAAATAAATTCTGATTCTAATTAGTTCATGCTTCTGTGTAAACTAGTGTTACAGCACTAACGTGATTTCAAATGATGATTTTCTATAATTTTTAAATACAAATGCAGAGATGCAAAGCAAAAAATTCTATGGAAATAAATCAACATGCTATCCTTTATAAATTAAAAGTAGTAAGATACATCTCTTCTGCCAAGATTTTATTTGTTTATTCATTTTAGTACCAACTTTAATTTTCATTTTTTACTGTTTAAACAGGTAGGTCTTGATTCGTTCAATTAAAGTAGTAGTCCCCAACCTTTTCTATAATCTGTCCCCTTAGAATGCTTCTTTTCTCACATCACTTACAAAAGTGGTATCTTGGATGTATAAACACTATACACGATACTTTTGAAACTTCTAAACTCAAGTTTTCTCACCCCCTGGAATATCATCTTGCACCCCCGGTTGGGAACCCCTGAACTAAAGAATCCCACAAAATGATTGCATTATTTAAATTGATGCTTCTATGGAAAATAGGGTCATTCAATCTAGCTCAACAAAAATAATCAATTAAAAAATTAAAACTAATGTTTTAAGTTTATTAATGAAATACTGCGGAAAGTGTAAAGGAGGATAAGCCCATATCTAAATTCACACTAATCATAATCTGTATTCTTTTTAAAACTGTATTAACTGTATTGAATAGAAAGGAATATAAATTATTGATAAACAAACAAATAAATAGCATTTACAGATTAAGGAAACCCTGTGTAAATGAGATGTATTTTTGCTGCTGTTTTTAGCAACATGTAGATACATGCTGTGAGGATTCTTGATTAATCCTCTAAGTCTCTTTGCTCTACATCTAAGTTTCTGTGTGTTACTTCAGTGAATACATACCATACAGAAACACAAAGGCGCACACATTACCTGTCTCATGTGAAAGAATAAGACAGTTTTCGCTTTACAATGTGTGAAGCATTAGAAATATATATTATACCAATATGCTGTCATATCCATCATATAAACAAAGCAATTACTCTCTGCATCTAGTAAATCTATTTCTGTGCAAATTTTTACCTTGTGGACTTCTATTATCTTCCATTTCCTGAGAAATATTTGGTTTGTTCTCTTCAGTCTTTTCAGCAGCATTATTTTGAACGGGTTCCTCTTTTTCACCTATGATAGTATACGAAATATCTTCCTCTACATTGAGATGTTCAATGTCCATCTGCAAGGATGGATCAACAGAGAGGATACTTTCAGGTGTTTCCGCGTCTTCATTCTTCTGTTCCTCTTCTTCTCCAGCTACCATCTCTGAAGGTTCTATTTCTAAATGGGGTATTGTAGGTGGGCATGATTTGTCACCAATTGCCCTTGTGAATTTAAAAAGAAAATAAATAATGTAATAAAGCATACACCAAATGATGTAAAAAGGCTTACTCCAAATGCCCATTTCAGCAAAAAGCAGTCATGCAAACAAGTCTACTTAAAATGTAATACCTGTTCCAGAGAAATCAAAATAGCAATAACCATCTGATTCCATAAGATTTATAGTTGAAATAATCTAGAAAACTAAGGAGTCTGTCAGTTAGTGAGTGCCAAAGGTCCAAGGTACTTCTAAAGCCAATTCAAGATTTTGTCTGCATAATCAAGCACAAGAATACCTACATTTTAAATATTAATTGAATGTGACCTGAAGTCACAGAAATCTTGCATCTGCAACTTACAGATACATTTTCAAATTGCATTTACAGGGACAACAGTGCAATTCAGGTGAACATCTCAATGCTATAGTCCAGTGATGGCAAACCTTTTAGAGACCAAGTGTCCAAATTGCAACTCAAAAGCCACTTATTTATCGCAAAGTGCAAACACGGCAACATACGTCCCCGTGTGGCCATCGGTGATGCCCCCACCCCGCCCGCGGCCTACACGAGCACGCCGCGAGTCTTCCAGTGGTCTACCCCAGCTTTTGCGGCCTGCTGTAAGGTATGATCCCCTCCAAACTAGGTCCTCTCCTCTCACCTTCACCACAGACTCTGCACTGCATTTGAGCCGTTCTCCTTACCCCAGACAGGGGAGGGAGGAAGTGCTCCCATTGAGTTGCTGAGCAGAGGGGCAACTGATGTCAGAAATATCCTTAGGCGCACGTGAAGAAGGGGAGGGGGGCCCCGCGTCCCTCTGACTTTCTAATAAAGAACTCTGTGCTGGGACAACAGCGCGTGTGCCCACAGAGTGCCACCTCTGGCACCTGTGCCATAGGTTCGCCACCACTGCTACAGTCAATGGACTCAGTCAAACCTATACGTACTATACCTCATAAGTGGTACATACAATTTATGCTGGGACCTAATGCAAGAGGGAAGGGAAATGTGTTTCTTAGTATGCAACACAAATTTAGAGAGAATGCTGCTCCCCAACTCCACCCTGATATCACTGAGCTACAGAAGAGTAAGTATCATCAAACATATTGAGGCCCAATTTAGAAGCGAAGCTCAAATAAGGCTGCCATGCTTTTTGTTGTAATCTGATGTTTGCTATTAGCAGTGCTAACATAATTAGAGGCTGCTCATGGAAAGAAACATTATGAGATCTCACAGTTTTCCAATCTGATATATACACAAAACCTTTTCCTTTTATTGTTCAAAAATGCAAATGTTTGCTGATCTAACATGGTTGAATAAAGCCTCAACCTGCAAATTCAGATTTATAAGTTGATTATTCTAATTTTTATAAAATCTAATATAATCTAATTTAATATACAGGTGGTTTTCAACTCACAATCATTCATTTAGTGACCATTTGAAGTTATAACAGCACTGAAAAAAGTGAGTTAGAATCATTTTTCACCCTCAATGACCACTGCAGCATTCCCATGGTTGCATGATCAAAATTTGGGCTCTTGTCACCTGGCACGTATTTATGACAATTGCACTGTCCTGAGGTCATGTGATCACCATTTGTAATCTTCCCAGCAGGCTCCCGACTAGTAAAGTCAATGGAGGAGGCCAGATTTGCTTAATGACTGCATGATTCACTTAACAATTGTGGAAAAAAGATTGTAAAATGAGGCACAACTAACAGCTGCCTCCCTTAACAATGGAAATTTTGGAGTCAATCATGGTCATAAGTCAAGGACTACTTGTTGTCAGGTTAGAGTCCAGAAATCAATTGGCCCAAGTCTTGAATTGATACTGTGCCAAAACTAGCAGCTTTAAGTTCCAATTTGGAACATTTTCCAAAAATTACCATAGATGATCCATATAAGTGTGCAGCACTGTGAAGCCTTTTCCTTTCATTCCAGCTGCCACCATCTCAGCAGTTGTCATAATAGCTATTCCAATGGCTATGGGGGCTCTGCAAAGACAAGAAAAAGAATGTAACATGCTCAACTCTTACTCCACTTAAAACAGCTCTAAATTTGCATATCATATCCAAACCGTGGATTAACTGATATTGGCTTCATGTTTCATCTTGAAAGTCAAAGTTAAAACCTAGAGGAAACACCAAAGCTCAAGGGTTATGACACAGAAGGATAAGGTATAACAATGCTAAAAAATAAAAATAAAAATGCAATTTCTGTTCTTCATTTTCTAATCCACCTGTATTATCAAGTTTTCAAGTTGATTTGCTACTCTTGTTAACATTTGCCCTTAAGATCTGGAAGATCTTTTTGTAATAAAAAACAATAAAATAGTAAAAGGCATTACCGTAAAATGAGAAAAAAACCAAAGTCCTGACTCTCTCCCCTTAAACAAAGAAATTGCTTAATTTTTATATTTAACACAGAAGGTAAATAATCAGCTTTGTAACTAGGAACTGTTTTAAGACAGAAAGAGGAGCTTCTACCTTCCTACTTAGCACTTTGGAAAAAGTACATCAGCAATCTCTGATTCGACCTAATACACAAAAAGGTATACATACAAAGCCTGTGAACATCTTCCTTCTTTGCATTTTTCTTGCATATAAATTGCAATAACAAAGCATGCTAGACTTGGACACCAGTACATTCCTATAATAGTGCTATATACCTATAATTTTTAAATCTAAAAACAGATACAAGTTTTATGTTGGTTTGATCTGATGCGACAGTGACCAATAATTTTTTTGACTGGTAAGCATGTTAGTAATTTAATACAATAGTACAACTGCCATAAAATAGGATGCAGTAGATAACATGAAATAAAACGAAGTACAGAAATTTTTAGCATGTCCCCAAAACACAGAAGACCTTGTCTGAGATGTATAATTATCTTTTTCTAAGGCAGTGCCAACATTTCAGAATATAAAAATAAGAATTAATTAACAAATCATTAATCTTTTTAGTATTAATTGTCTGTAGAAAGCATACCTGTTTTCCACCAAGGTAACAGCACAGAGAGTACCTCGATTTACTTGGGGAAGACCACATTTGGGAACTATAACTCCTGGAAGCATTAAATCTGTAGTAAAGAAACATAATGAATATGTTCAAGATAACAAATGTTCAAGTTAAACCTCTCACAATTTTCTGTACTAAACAATCAAGAAGCAAAATATTATACCAGTAATAAAATGCAAGGTGCATTGCAAGTATCATCTCTTCAGCAATGTAGCTAAACACTGTTGACACAATCTTTTATTTTATCCAAATCTTACGTTAAATCTGTATCTGTACGATCTATACCTTGAAACAACTTTTTCTTCTATTCAGCTATGTCCAATTCTCGGATACTGCCTGGGCATGTTCCTGCAGCTTTCCTAGCAAGGTTTTTCAGAAGTTATTTGCCATTGCCGCCTTCTTAGGGCTGAGGTAGAGTGACTGGCTCAAGATTATCCAGCTGGCCTTGTTCCTAAGGTGGGACTATAATTCAGAGTCTCCCAATTTCTAAAGTGTTATTTATCCACTATACCAGACTGGAACTCTAACTTATAACTATTATTTCAGAAATTCCAAAACCAATTCTACTTGTGCATTTGTGTGTGCATATGTATAGTTAGTCAACTTGGACAGACCTGTGTTTGAGTGGATGGATGGATACCCACACAGACATACAGGTTTATCCATGCAAACAAATAACTGATTTCTCTTCTGCACTTCAGAAACAGGGCCAAAAGGCAGGAACAGCTGCAAACTGGAATTAGTGCACCTGCAGTATATGAACTATTCCTCAATCTGTATTTCAACTCTTCCAAATGGATAAAAAGATACAGAGACCACAACAGGTTCCATTATTAAGTCACAGAGTAAGAATTTTTACTCCTATTCTCAAACACAGAGACAGAAAGTGTTTGCCAAAAGTTTTGCATATTTCATAATCACACACACACACAATAATCACACACACATAAAATGAAAGTGTGCCTGCGCAATTTCTACCATGGCATACTGTTAAAATCACAATATGAGGATCAGAATATTGCTGTGTTTTTCATGTTGTCTGGTATAACACTCATAAAGAGATACTAGCATGGCTTATGATATTGTATGCCTAAGTCCAGTGTGTCTTTGAGTTCTCCCAATTCAACAATTCTACCATAGCATTTATTACAGTTACAAACCAAGGCTCTCTGTAGAATTTAAGAGTTTGTATTAGATTTTTATTAGGAGAAAGGAAAGCAAAACAAAAAGACCACGGATAAGAAAAGTATACTCTAAAGAGGGCATTCAAAAGCCACCAAGAAACATAGGTTAAAAAAAAAAAGTCGAGTCAGGTTGATTATTAACTGGCTATTCTTTATTTCTCTTCGTTAAGGTTAAATAAGAGAAATTCCCCAAAGCTCTTCTCAAACTGTCAATTAATGATAAAAAAGTATGAATGTGTTTCAAAAAGCCTTCCTTTCAAATCAGCGTGTTCAGATCAAGTGTTACAAACCAAATATTGAAGGCAAATTCCACAAAAAGGCAGATAAACAGCACAATAGATTTCAATCCATTTCCTTACCTGCTCCTCCAACTAACTTGTGCATCACAAGTGGCCAAGTAGAAAATGCAGGCAGAAGGTGGGGATAAGACCACAGAGTGTACACTGCCACAAAGAGAAAATAGTTTTAAAATGTTTCGCTAACATTTATTTCTCCTCAGTCTTGCAAAATGTAAATTTTTTTTTAGAAATTACTAGAAAAATAAAGGACATACAACTCTCATTTCAACTTTTCATTCAACTAACTCAAGAATGCAATCACTTCATTAGCATTAGTTTTATTCAATCATGCTTCCTTTTTGTACCACCTTGTTTTTGGTATAAGTAGCATGGCTTGTTTAAACTATGGTTGCCTATTACATTTGAAGAAATGGTGATAGATAAAACACAGGTTAAGTAGATTATTAATTCACCATAATCAAAATGGTAAATGTGGAGTGGTTTCAAGTCAGAAAATGTTGAGCACAACAAAAAAATACAGGTAGTCCTTGACTTATGACTGCAATTGACCCTGGAATTATGGTTGTAATTGTTGTAGTCTTAAGTTCAGATACTCACATGACCAGAAATAATTTTCTACCATTTTTCACCACGATTAAGCAAACATCATAGTTGCTAAGCAAATATATTCATTTGGATGGGTGTTTCTTGCCAGAAACCGGCAAAAAATGGCAGAAACTGGGGAGAAAAAAAATATCACAAATCACAGTCATGTGATTACAGAATGCCACAACCAGTCATAAAGCTGACTCATCCAACATAAGGTCTTGTGACTGCAGGGGGGGAGGGGAAAGAGGTGACACTACCATTTATGACAGCTGGTTACTGGCCATAAAGCACCAATTCTGTGACCCTAATAACTTGGAATCGTTGTAAAAAAGATCAGTTGTTAAGCAAGGACTACCTATATATATCTACTGCTATTATTACAACTCTTACATAGAAACCAAAACCCTAATCAACCTTTGTTGGGGATCATATCCTCCTGGAATCAGCATTAATTTCTTCTTTCCATTCACCAGCAGATAAGATATTTTGAGAAGAGTTATAACAAACCATGTTTCAGAAATAATATATGCACCATGAAAACCATGCTTACTAATTGCAATTAAACTTTTTGAAATTTCATTGCCATTCACTGCCATAACTAGGAAGTACTGGACCACCATTTTTGGATATGGAAACCAAAAATTAGAATGATCAAGTAACTTGTTCAAAAAGAGAACAAAATTCAAAAATCCCAAGTCTTAAAATCAATTGCCCACTGGAATGTCTGCTGTACCTGTTGGATATAGCGTTTTCTCCATTTCAAACAGGATAGGATTTTTGCCATTAGCATATGCTGTGAGAATTTCTCCTTTATGAGTATATATTTTAATAATATTCAATTCCTCTTTCATTGGCACAACTTCAGCTAGTTGTTCTGAGGTTAAGGTGGGAAATACCGCTGCAACATCATTTCGCAATTTCCTCCTGCAATTGTTAATTTTATATTTGTTACTACATATCAAGAAATAGAATTCCATGGAATTCCTTATCCTTCAATCTGCAATCACCCATATATAAGATTATGAGTTGTTTTATTTTAGCAATACATTATTAATACCTCTTTCTTTTCTTAATATCCTCATTCTGTATTTTTATCTACCCAAGCAGCTCACACAAAATATACAAATATCCTAAGTATGCTATAATATTTAAAAAGTTACTTTAAGAACACCAAAGCCATTTTAAAACTAGCAAACTATCCTAAAGCCTTTCTTTCAAATCACAGTTATATATTCTATATAGGTAGTCCTCGACTTAGGTCACAATGGAGTCCAAAATATCTATTGCTAAGTGAGACAGTTGTTAAATGAATCACTGCAATTGTTAAGCTAGTAACAGGGTTGTTAAGTGAATCTGGTTTCCACATTGACTTTGCTTGTCAAAAGATCGCAAAAAGTGATCACATGACTTCAGGACATTGCAACTGTCATAAATATGAGTCAGTATTTTGATCATATGACCATTTGATACTTCAAAGATCATGTGTGTGAAAATTGTCATGTCATTTTTTTCACAGCGGCTGTCACTTTGAAGTCACTAAACAAATGGCTGTCAAAGACTATACCAATATCATCATTATTTTAATGGTTAACAATATCAATGAATCATCCACTTTAAATGGAAGATGATAGGAAATAATTAATATGAAAAAGCAGTTTGAATACCAGTTTTTAAAAGAATATCAAGTATTGTGAGTTGAGAAATACATTATCTTAATGGTCCAAATAACACTATTAGTTCCTAAGCTCTAATACCATAAGTGTAAAGTCCAAATAATCCCCTTAATAAAAAATGTTAGAGTCAGATACTACAGAGTTATAAGCTCAAATGATTTATGATCTGAAAAGGAGAATCAATATATAAAAACATTTCAGAAACTTGCACAAGTTCACAAACTTGCTATTTGTCAATTATTCGAGGATTGCAATTTTTAAAGACGGCAAGCTCAGATCATCACATCTCATTTAATAACACATACTTATAAGCTTGTTATTGTTTTGTCAAAACAAAATCTTAGCCCAACATTCCTTTCGGTGCTGGAATAACTATCGGATCATTTTGATTTGTCGACTACCAATCTTTCCACGTAACATGATGTCTGTAAGGAAAACGACCAAAGTTTGCATTCACGTCGAAGCAGCTATTTATATTCGCCATAGAATTTCAAAACGTCGTCCTTATGCTCGACACGAAAATATCCCAATTTACAACTCCCAAGAATATAACGCCTTGAAATGAAAGAAAGCAAACTCACCGATCGGACCCTTTGATAGCGGTGTTGGATTTCACCCTGAAAGGCTTGACAAACATATTTAAAGAAACCTCAAGATTTTGAGGTCTTGGGAAATCTTGAAACTCCGCCGATCGTGGGCTCCCCAAGAATGGGGGAAAGCTTTAGAAAATGGGACCCATTGATTGCCTGGAAAGGTCTGCCTAGAAATCTTTCTGAATTACATGGGCGCAGCCATAGTGCGGTGCAGCAAAAAAAGGAATCCGCGGGGCGATTGCACGATTATTCCGACAGCTGGAACGGCTACTATTTCCTGCTCTGGTGACCTCAGCAGCAAAGATACCGCGGTAGAATCGGTTACACTTCCGGCGTGGCCAGTTCGCCCGGCTTTCGGCTGTACTGTGTAAACGGAGCGGGAGTTGACACGACTCTTCCCAAATCGCTGCCTTTTAATTCTGCTGAAATTGGTAGGAGAAACTTATGACATGAGCTATTCGGAGCAACTAAGGAGCATTAAGCCCTACTTCACTGGGAAGCTGAAAACGTATGGTATTAGTGTTAGTGGTATTATATGTGTGTGTGTGTGTATGTATGTATATGTATACATATATACATACAGAGAAAGAGGCAGCTGTGACTTCACCTTGTTCTAAAGAGAATACTGTATATTATAAGAATACAATATAATATAACCAATATAATGTATAATAATATAACAATAATATATTAGGTGTATTGCAATATATATTATATGTAATATTATATATATGTAGGTTTGAGCATGTTCGGGTTTTTCCCTGTGTGAGATTGCGAGTTTCTTCAGGCTGGTGCCTCTGACTTGTGTCAATTTGAGCAAATTGAC
>JANHFO010005631.1:23793-33932 GCA_032468095.1 Pareas carinatus | reverse complement strand
TGCCTTATATTCCTCCGAGAGGCAAAAATGTAGGTAGGTCTTATTTTCGGAGGATGTCTTATTTTTGGGGAAACACGCTAGGTATGTATAAAAAAAGGACCACTATATAAACAGGATTGAAAGAAACAAAAGGGAGCAATTCTTATGTTTGATGGACAGATATTTACTTAAAGAGATATTGGATAAAATAATTATTTATGATAGATTATAGGTATAGAAATGATATACCTTTAAATTTTGGGATTTATGTTACAGATAGTTAAATTGTAAAATACGTTTTTAGAATGTTAAATGTAGATTTTGAATTTGAATTTAAAATGAAATGCTTGCTTTGTTCCTTTTTTAGAAGCTATTATACCAAAGATTGAGAGATTATGTGAGCAAATTGTATAATCAGATAATATGCTTATTGAAAAATATACTATTTTAATTGCAGAGAGTATGTTGAAATATTTATTTATTTATTTATATTTATTTTTTTAGAAAGGATGTTAAGAAGGAAGGTAGATTTTGAACCTGAACTTAAAATGAAATTTTTATGTTACAAAAAATGTAAATATTTGATTAGAGAGAATTGATAGGAAGGCATATATAATTTAAATTAAAATTTCAAATGAAATGTTTATTTTTGAATTGGGGATTTACTCGAGAAATAACTTGAGAAATAGATCTAATTTTGGAATGTATTATATTAACAATGTGTGAGAAACTATGTGAGTAAATTGTATACTCAGAGAAGTTTACCTGCAACTCTTATAGCTCAAAGTATACGTTCACATATAAAATGTATACAGATCTATATTAGATTCTTAAAACTTTAAGAAGCTATATAATATGTCAGACAATTCATCTTAAAACTATAAAAAGCTACTTTATACTTTGTTAGTGATTTATTTATTTAACTAGCCTACTTTCCCTGACCATGTAAATGCATGAACTTTTGCATTACGTGGCCTGCCAAGAAACAACTGAAATTGAACTTGAGACTTTTTCTGTATAAATGTATAACTTTTTTTCTCACACAAGGAGAATCTGGCTTAAATTTTGATTTAGGTGTGGATGCCTAGTTCTATTTGCTTCCTACATGCCCCTCACCCTGTTATTATTGCTCTCTCACATCCATTTTATATCTCGATGTATGTTTTGGGAAATTCTGTACTGTCAATTATTTACATTTAATTAAAAGAATGCACTTAGTATAGGTTATTATAGTATGTTTCCATCTTTCTGGTTCCAGTCAAGTGCCTATTATTTAAATATCAGATGTATAGGAATTCTTCAGATGCTCAGGGAGATAGATAGTAGCATTTGTAGGCAAGTTGGAAGGGTGTTAAAGAAAGAATGAAATCGAAGAGACAAAGATACTAAAACAAATTTGAATTATAGCTTTCTTACTATTGAATTCAGTAAGGGACGTTATGATTGCATTATTGACAAGCTGTAATATGTTGATGATAGTAGGTAGTATCAATATATGATGATATAAAGAGGCCTGAATCTATCTGTATCAGGCTTTATAATCCAGATTTCTTATATTGGCTTACCCAGTGAAGGACATTGAGGTTGTTCTGTGCATAATATGTGTATCATAAAAAGAAAACATCACTGAGAGATAGGCCACTTATCATATACAGGGATTTGTTTTCTGTATAGATAGGCAATATGAGAAGCTCATTGGCATGTCCTATTAGTTGTACAATATTAGTATATTCAGTTATAACAGCACTGAATGAGAATGTCTGACAACCAGTTCTCAAAGTTGCAGCGATTGCAGTGTCCCCGAAGTCATGTGATTGTGATTTGAAGACTTGACAACTGCCTTGCTATTATGACAGTTGCAGCGTATTATAGTCGCCTGATTACCATTCTTCCTTGCTAGATGTCCCCAAGCAAAGTCAATGGGGAAGCTGGCAAGAGGTCACAGGTTATTCACCTGAACTTTATAGGATTTCTTGTGGCACCTTATCTGTCTTCCTACATTCCATAGCCATTGGAGAACTAATTACTTGTCATTTACTTGTCAAATCTTTTGAATTTCTACTAAGCGAACATTTTTTTCTGGCAATTGGCTATTTTTTTGTCTGGCATATGAAAACAAGAGACTTGCTTTTTATTATAGAAGATAAGCTATTACATAACAGTTTCCATGGAGCATAGCTTGGAGGCTGAATTTTCCACTACTCAAAAGAACAGATGTGAGAAATGCTTCTCATTTTATTTCTAAAATAGCTTAGTGTAAGGCATCCTATTGGCTTATGTGCATGCAGCCCCACAGTTATCCCTCTGTGAGTTAATTTCTAGCTATTTTGCTTTCATTTTATATTTAGTCAGTACCAATATCTTCTTTCACTGCCCATTGTTTTTCCGTTATTCTGTGTTACTTCAAAGCAAATATAAATAAGTAGTGTAAATATTGCTAATGTTTGACTTCAGACTTTTTTCTAGTTTATATTTTATCTTAAGTATTGCATGCAGAACAAAATTACAGTTCAGATTCATTTTCTGTTTGGACTCTGTGTTGTTGTTCTTTTTTTCTCCACCATTATCTGCAAAATGGAAAAATTGTGTCCAGAATTCTTTGTCCATTAGGAGATCAAATGTTTCTGGAAATACATATCTTTGAAACCTGGTCGCTCTGAATTACTAAAGTATTGCTGATTGGATTGGATTAGTGTTTTGCGAAGGACCATCTTATTCAAAATTCTATAGCATTCTTTCTTTCTGCTCAGTTAAGCCATAGATACTCAAGAATCTGTTAATATGCTAATTCTATGGATCATATTTTCTGTGACTTCTAGGAAAGTTGTGTGTCTCAAAATACACTGTCTATATTTTCCAAACAGATATAGCAGTTAAGCAGTAAAATACAGATCTTGGTGTCCTGAAACTGCATTTTCTGAACCAATGTCGTAACTGTTTTGGCAATTCATTGGAAAAGGTATACAAATAATTTTTCAAAAGAATTATTAATTTGCTGTTTTGGTGGAGTAATAAATTTGCTATAGAAATAGAAGATAAAATTATCTATTGACTATCTCAGACATATATAAAAGCTGCTATTTAGTTGCAAGTGTTGGTTTCATAAACTAGATGATATCTGCAGTTTTTAACAATTGTTTCATGAATACACTGTTTCTCCGAAAATAAGACCTACCCTGAAAATAAGACCTAGCATGATTTTTCAGGCTGCTCGTAAATATAAGCCCTAGCCCCGAAAATAAGCCCTAGTTACCAGAAATACATCCATTGCAACTGGAGACAGAGCAGCAAAAATAAGCCCTACTCTGAAAATAAGTCCTAGTGTGTATTTTGGAGCAAAAATTAACATGAAGACCTGGTCTTATTTTGGGGAAAACATGGTATAGCACAGTACCTTGTAGTTGCCTTGCAGAAATCAATGAAATATATCTGACTTACACTGGTCTGCGTTGTAGACCTCAACAAAGTACTTTGCAAAATGGATATGACCTAGCCAAATCTGAGTGGTTCATTCATTTGTTCAATAACCTTGCAAGGTAGCTACTCTGTACCAATTTTTAGAATAGGACATTGCTTTGCTTCATTGCATTACTTGGAAGCCTATTACTCACATTGCCTTTACTGAAATAAAATCTGAAGTGAGTCTCCCAAAGTTACAATGGTTTCAAATCGAGATATATCATTTTTAATGTTTTCTGACTATTTTTGATTTGCAGTTTTGCAGGAAAAAATATTTAGTTCCTTGTTTGCATGGAACAAATCTGCAGGGCTCAAAAGTAAGTTAGTATTCTAGAAATAATACAAAACATCCAAATGTGCCTTCATAAAACTGAAGATAAAAGGATAAAGGAGGTGGGAATGCACTAACTTAAGAGCAAGATGGAATTCTGGGTAACCAAATTATTCACTCATTCTGTCTTAAACCTTTTGGAAAGGTTTCATTCATAATCTGCAGCTATCTGCATGTTTATTTGTGATTTGCTACATGTTTTCTGCGATTTGCTATTTGTGGTTCAAAGTTAGTAAAATTGTAATTTACAGGTTCTTGTTGCTTCAAGCTATATACTTTTATTACATGCTGCTATGCTGATTGAAGAGTAGATGTTGCAAAACTACTTTAGTGCATGCTAATACAACATTTGGTATATCAGGTTTATGTAAGCATTAATTTATTTCTACATATTTCTTCTGAAGTTAAATGAATTGCTATTTCCTAAATGCTACATTTGTGAATTCTAAGGATTTTCTGTTTCATCCTTAAAGGTAACTACTAGCACAATCACAATGAAGGATCATCCTTTGACTGGGAGCCAGGTCAAAGTTGAGCAATTATTTGAAGACTCTGGAAATAGAAGAAGCAGTACTCTGCAGTCCTCTGGGATAAATGGCTCTGAAAGGTCATTTCCAACTCCAGTAAAAGAAAAAAGTGCTGATAGTATATGCACCATCAAAAATAGTGGCAGCTCAATAAAAGCACAGAAAACTGGTTGTCAGTCTGCAGAGCAAGCATTGAAGCAATATAAACAACAGTTAACAGCCTATGAGCAGCAAGAAATATTTAATTTTCCTGAAATCTATTTTGTGGGTCCAAGTGCAAAGAAAAAACAGGGAGTTATTGGTGGCCCAAACAATGGTGGATATGATGATGAACAAGGCAGCTATGTTCATGTACCTCGTGACCATCTTGCATACCGATATGAAGTACTTAAGATAATTGGAAAAGGCAGCTTTGGCCAAGTAGCTAAAGTGTTCGATCATAAACATCACCAGCATTTGGCTCTAAAGATGGTACGCAATGAAAAACGGTTTCACAGGCAAGCGGCAGAAGAAATACGTATCTTGGAACATCTAAAAAAGCAAGATAAAACTGGCAGCATGAATGTGATCCACATGCTAGAAAGCTTTACCTTTCGAAATCATATATGTATGACTTTTGAGC
Source organism: Pareas carinatus (assembly GCA_032468095.1). Lineage (NCBI taxonomy): Eukaryota > Metazoa > Chordata > Lepidosauria > Squamata > Pareidae > Pareas > Pareas carinatus. Next base: position 29,014 of record JANHFO010005631.1, on the reverse strand, counting down.
TCTTGAGCATGAATCTGTATGAGCTGATCAAAAGAAACAAGTTTCAAGGCTTCAGTGTGCAGCTTGTACGTAAATTTGCCCACTCAATATTGCAATGTCTTGAGGGACTTTTCAGGAACAAAATTATACATTGTGACTTAAAACCTGAAAATATTCTTCTAAAACAGCAAGGACGGAGTGGAATCAAAGTAATTGATTTTGGATCTAGTTGTTTTGAGCACCAAAGAGTTTATACTTACATACAATCTCGGTTTTATCGAGCCCCAGAAGTTATCCTAGGAAGTCGCTATGGGATGCCCATAGATATGTGGAGTTTTGGCTGTATTCTGGTGGAACTTCTGACAGGTTATCCTTTGTTTCCAGGAGAGGATGAAGGTGATCAGCTAGCTTGTATGATGGAACTGCTTGGGATGCCTCCACAGAAATTGCTAGACCAATCCAAGCGAGCCAAAAATTTCATCAATTCGAAAGGTCATCCTCGCTATTGCAGTGTAACACCTCAAGCAGATGGGAAATTTATTCTTAATGGTAGCAGATCACGAAGAGGTAAAATGCGCAGTGCTCCAGGCAACAAGGACTGGATCACAGCATTAAAAGGCTGTGATGATTCTTTGTTTATAGAGTTCTTAAAAGAATGTCTTAATTGGGATCCTTCTGCACGGATGACTCCTAGCCAAGCTTTAAGACATCCTTGGATTTGTAAACGAGTACCTAAGCCTCCCAGCGTGGATAAAAGTTCAGGCAAACGGATTGCTCACTATACAAGCGCTTTCCCAGGGATAAATTCCAGATTACCCCCAGTTGTTGGGGTAGCAAACAAACTGAGAGCTAATCTAATGTCTGATTCAAGTGCCAATATACCTCTATGTACTGTGCTACCAAAATTGGTCAGCTAATAGAGAATTACATATTGCCAGGGTACATATGCTGTGTTTATTATTATCTCCTTGAACCACAAAGAGATTAGTGTAGGGCCTGGGGAAAAGATTATCGAAGGCTGAATCTTGTGTAAAAAAACTGAACGAAAACATAAGCATTTTAAGGGCTATAATTATTTAATCAAATTGTTTGAGCTAGAATGGGATGCTTATTGTATAGATTTGTTTTATTCAATGAGATCACATGCTATATAACAGATTTTAGAGCAATGTTATAATCCATAAAACTGATTGTTTATACAGGCATTCGTGTAACCAGAAAATTGAGTGCAATGTGGTTTCAAGATAATTTGCACTTGATAGTAAATTCCTTACAGAATGCTGGTCAAAAAGCACAAGTTCTTAAGCTTTTTGTTGACTAGGAATTATTTTGTAATAATTTCTACATATAACTAAGATTTCTGAGTTTGCAAAATTAACTTGCGAACTCTCCTTCAAATTGCTTGCAGACAAGCACCATGCAAAAAGTGTGTGGTAAGCCAGAGCTATGAAGATAATAGTTTTTGAACTCTTGTTTTAATGTTTTTAATTCTTTATTCCAACATTTTAAATTGAATTAATTGATCACATATGGAGATAAAAAAAATTCTGAGAAATTTTTTTGTCTATTAAAGTAAGTTGCTTTTAATTTTAGTAAAGGATAAACTGAGGAAAATGCTGTTTTCAGATCTCAGTTAGATGCAAAAAGATGGTGCTTCAAATATTTTGTACAGGAAAATGTAATGGGCAGCATCTGGATACTGGAAAATAAAATTATTTTACTAGTGCACATAAGCTTGCCTCTTGGTTTTCCCATTCAGGATCTTGATTATAAACGCTTAATTTTTTGTAAAGCACAAAACAGTATTACTCAGGCCTGAAGTACAGTTTAGGTATATGGTGCAAATTTACTGGAACACTATTAATGGTAACTATTTGCCATGGATGTTCACCAATCAGTTGAAGATGAACTATTTAAATTCCATTTTCCACATTTGATGCATTCTATGTTATAATTAGTAATTTGTAGAACAGCTAATCACTGAGAAATTAATTTGCATCCTCTAGTTTTGTGTTAACTGTGTTTACTCTCATGAGTTAATGTCACAAATGCTAGATTACTCTTGTCAGCTGTTTATTCAGATTGCAGTGCAATCTCTGTACAAGTGTGTTAATACTGCATAGGGAGGAAAATGTGAAGAATCCTCAAGAATGGAGATTTTAGAGACACTTTTCAGAACCAGAAAGCTCTATTGTATTCACATATAAATTATTCCAATTTCAATAAAATAGCTTAATTTCTCTATTGCAGATAGTTGGGTTGTTACATCTGCATAGCCATTTAAGATAATTTGAAATTAAGAACTCTGTCTTAACGGTATTAATGTTCAGACTTTTTAGATTGTCAACATCCTCAAGGAAATTCAAACAAAAGTATTTTATTGCAGTAGCAGATATTGAGTGTATAAAGCATTGCACGTATCTTTCTCAAGATTTACTCCCCGATTCATTTGTATAGCACAATTTAAAGGAACCCTCTACTTGAAGGTTTTAAATTGCTTGGAAAGAAGTATTTCTCTTATTGAGAAATGCCATGTGTGTTACATTGTACTGTTTTTATTTTTAAAGTGCATTGTTTAACATAACGTAAAATAATTATGACGATATTGTAGATAAGGGACAATTTACTTTCACCTTGGCAAGAAAAAGTTGCGCAAAACATTATTTTACTGTATAAACATTTTAATGTTTATTGCATTTGTATGCCATTCCATTAGTTAAGAAATTTGGGGCAGTTTCCAAAGAAAATAAAATCATGAAGTAAGCAAGTACAATAAAACGAACTGTAAAACTGAAAACTTTATTTTAGCTTCACATTTATAGCTCATTGCATTTTGTTTAATTGTTCATCCTTTATATAAAATATAAATTTACACAAAAATATCTGCAAGCTATACTGACATATCTGTGCTACATTATAGCTTGTTATTTTCTATAGCTTTGAATATTGCTGAATCCTGCAGGTGAAAGTCACCAATAAAATTGAGGTCATTTGGGAAAATAAAGTACATATTTCATTAAAAGCCTATCAAATAGGTTTCATAGTAAACAATTTTCTCTTTTTAATTACTTTTTTTTAAGGGCATCCCAATTCCATTTTCTTGTTTCTTTGACTGAAAAAGCTCTTCCATGATAATTCTTGCTAATTCAAGGAGAATAACACAAAAACTGATATGAGCATCCAGATTAACAAGGCTTTCCCTTGCCTTTAATAGACAATTTGTTATGGAAACAAAAAAAATTCAACAATTATTTACACTATTTTACCACCTTGTAGCATGTGCAAAACAAGAAATTTTCTATAAAAGAATGGCATGATATTTTGTTCAAAGAACTCACTTTTTCTGAAATAGTTTGGCTTTTTAGTATTCCTATTAAGGAAGGAAGTTAATATTGCAAACTCTGAACATAAGGTATGTTTAAGTGAGGCAACTGATATAGTTATGGAACTGATACAGTTATGAGTTGAGGAATGAAATCCTATAATAACATTCCATTTCTGTGAAATGGCTGTTAAGAATAATGCAACAGCAGCATGTTGGCTTATTTAACATTTGACATTGGTCTGTAATATCCTGTATCCATAAGAAGATTGGGTTTATTGGTATTATTTTATACCCAAAGTTTATTTGTTAAGTTAATCTCTTTGGTTCTATGAAAATACTCCAGCCCAGAAATGTTACCTGAAATGTTATTTTCTTGAAAGAAACATAAAAATCATATAGTGAATTGAGGTGAAATTTTCTGTTTTCTAGATTGAAACAAAGATCTGATAATCATAATATCTTGCATTCTCTTTGAATCTCTTATACCCAAAGCAACGTCCTAGATCTTGTACGATAACCAAGAAAATGATTATGTCCATATAAAAGAATAGGCAACCAATGCTTTTCAGAGCTTCTGGACTACAGCTTCCATATTCTTGACTTTTGGTGACTGATTTATGGAACTTATATATCAAACCATCTGGAGAACCTGAGATTTTCTAAGCAAGAATTGAACAGCTCTTTGTTGATTTGTAGGACAGTTGAATGACCTTGAGCCTTATTTTATTCATCTACATCTATTTCCATGCACCATATTTAGGAAGTTCCAAAATGACCAATAAAATTGGTTTGGAATACTTACAAATTAGATTGTATCTTATTTTGAACACTATGTTAATGCAATAATGTGGTTGCAAATTAATGAGTGTTAACTATAATTAGGAATGATGTGTGTGTGTGTGAAGAAACATTTTCAAAAGTTAGTGTCTAAATTTATATAAATGCAATGGAAAAGGTGCTCCAACTTAAGATACTTTATTTAAAAATAAACTCTTTTTCAGATTTAAGCTGTAGACACTTCTAAAAAAATTCACCTACTGTATAGCATTTAGGTATAAAGGAACACATGAAACCTATGAGAAAGTAAAATTTGTTTATTTAAAAAACTAAAAATGGGTTTTATGGGTATAGGGCCTGGCCTAGAGGGGCACATCTTGAGGGACCCGGGGATGGTCTGGGGGGGCAGTAGTTCCACTTGGGAGGAATTATATGATTGATTTTGTCGGTGGGAGGAGTAACTGGCGAGAGCAAGGGGCCGTATTCTGTGAGGGGTGCATCCTCCTGCTATTCGCAAGTGGTGACGCACACCGTCCCGCTAGGCTCATCTGGGAACCCGGTTGGTACAGAACCTCAGGACCCTGGTCTACAGCTGATGTTGTGTAATGCCAAGTCTGTAGTTAATAAAGCCTCCCTCATTGCTGATTTGGTTAAGGAGGGGGGAGCAGACCTGGTGGGAATTACGGAGACCCAGCTGGGCCACGAGGGGGATATCTCCCTTGTGGAAATGTGCCCGTCGGGTTTCCATGCTTTTCATCAGCTGTGGGCCAAGGAAAGGGGCGGGGGGTGGCCGTGCTTGTTAAGGAAGGTCTTATGCCAAGGGAGACCACTGTGTCTCAGATTGCCGGCTATGAGTCCCTCTTCATGAGATGGGGCCCTGGGGGGCAGGCGGGCTTGCTGATCGCATACCTGGTTCCCTGCCACGTGACGGCAGCCCTGCCTGAGCTACTCAATCTCATCGCCGAGGTGGCGGTTGAGACTCCCAGACTGATAGTCATGGAAGATTTCACCCTGCCATCTGCGGGCGAGGCATTGGAAGTGGCTCCGGAGTTCATGACTTCCATGATGGCCATGGACCTGACCCAGGTAATTCATGGCCCCACACTTGGAGGGGAACACACGCTGGACTTGATTTTTATC
>JANHFO010005628.1:130456-140463 GCA_032468095.1 Pareas carinatus | reverse complement strand
CCAAAGGATCGCTCTGCAGGCTGAATTGGCGCATTCCCAGCGTCCCGCGCCTTATGGTCCGGAGCGCCTTATGGTGCGAAAAATACAGGTAAGTCTAAGTGCTCCCGCTATTGCTTCTAGAGATTTTCATTATTTGGGTTTTTGTTTTACATTGTTTGTGTATTTTGTCGTTTATTTGTTTGTTTTAATTTGCTCAGTCTCCCAGAAGTATACAAATTTAAAAAAGGAGTAAATAAGACTTCAGAAAGGTGCCTTTCACAGGTTCCAGCAGAGTAGATGCCTTTCCATGGACGGTCTTTTTCATCACCAACAGCAAAATCTTCTCCTGCCTCTGTGGAAGTCGATTCATCGTATTTGAGGCTTCCCTTGGAAGCACTAAGATTTGTACCCCATGTTTTTTTAACCCCCACCTGATTATTTTAGCTTTAATGGAGGGGATGGTGCCAAGCCACCGGTCTCATCCTTATGATCAAAAGTACCTCTGGCCGCAATAAGAGCCGCATAGGCGCAGCTGTGAACTGGTAATTGCAGGTGGATGCATAGAAGCCCTTCATTTGGGAGCAGACTCGTCTGGAAAGAAAGGACAATGGAAACCACTCCAAATTCCTCCACCAAGTTTAAATAGGAATAAATATGTCGCTGTCTATTCTGCAAATTATGCAAAGGAGGAGGTTTGGGGGAATCTTTCCCACTTAAAAGCAAGGAATGTCTTCTGTTTTCTCCATTGTCTCCTTCGTGCCTTGTGCCCTCCCGCCTCAAACCCGGTATTCCAGGTGTTTACTGGCTTCTGGAGCTTCTGACATTCACAGGCAAAATAAAAAATGCAAGGCTCAATGAACACGGCACTTTGGCCTAACAAAAGCCTCAGATTCGACAATCCTTTCCAAGGGGCCCCATCCGATGTAAACCGAGCGTCACGTCGTTATCTACAGAATATGGAGCAGCAGGGGCGGGAGGGACCTCGGAGGCCTTCTCGCCCAACCCTCTGCCCAAGGCGGGAGACCGCATGCCGCACTGTACAGAGGGCCCTCTAGCCTCTTGAAGCCTTCCAGTGTTGGAGCATCCACAACTTCCGGAGGCAGCTCGTTCCGCTGATTAATTGTTCTCACCGGCAGGAGATTCCTCCTTAGTTCTGGGTTGGTTCTCTCCTTGGTGAGTTTCCATCCGTGGCTTCTTGACCTGCCTTCTAGGGCTTTGGGGAATAGGTCTCCCCCCATCTTCTTTGGGGCAGAGATTTTGGAAGGCTGCCGTCATGCCAGCCCCAGACCTTCTTTTCACCCAACTGGGCAGGCCCAATTCCAGCAACCGTTCTTGTGTCTTTGAGCCTCCAGTGCCCTCATCGTCTTGGTTGCTCTTCTCTGCACTCATTCTAGAGTCCCAACATCTTTTATCCTATCATATTTCATACCCCGTTTCCCTGAAAATAAGACCTACCTGGAAAATAAGCCCTGGCATGGTTTTTTTTCAGGATGCTGATAATAGAAGCCCCACCCCCAAAATAAGCCCCAGTGAAGATCCTCAGCCAGACGGACGCATTGAGTATCGTATTTCCCCCCAAAATAAGACCTAACCAGAAAACAAGCCCTAATGCGTCTTTTGGAGCAAAAATTAATAGAAGACCCGGTCTTATATTTGGGGAAACACGGTGTTATTATCATAGGATGGTGTGTGTGGTAGCCCCCTAAATTATGAAGATACCAAATCAGAAGAGGATGGTTTAGCCGACCTTCGAAAGCTGCAGTAGTCAAAGAGAGCTGGATTGGGATCCCAACAGATTTCCATGGTACAAATGAACACCAATTACAGTGCATACGCTCCACTAGGGGTTTAAGCCACCCTTTTGTCTTAATTATGAGGTGAATTGTGCACTGAAAAAAGCCGGCGTCTTATAAAAGACAATCCCCCCCTCAGGTAGCTCTAAAATTCTTGAATGCCAATTATAAAACAGTTTCCCAGCGCGCTTACCAAAAAACCATGTGCGTGTGAACTCCCTCTGCATCCCCCACCCCACCCCTGTGATTCATGCGCGCGGCAAGATCGGTTCACACAATAGCAGGAAGACTGCATGCTTTGACCTTATGACTTTTTATCCCTCAACGAGCTCAAAGCTGTTTGGGTTTCCCAGCTACATTTCAAAAAGATCCATTAATTTTGTATTTGTTGAAAAGGTGAGATGGAAAAAAACTTGCCAGGGCATAATCAGTGGCCATTGGTATGATTGCCGAGTGAGAATTGTCAGAATTTCAAATTCAGGTTATAAATGGTGATGTGAGGAGGTCTGTTGTAACCGTACACTAAGCACCCAGTCATTAAGTGAGGACTACCTACCCTGGATTTTGATGACATTGAAATAGAATTAAGGTCAAAGTGTCCCGCTTAGTGAGAGGCCTGCATGGCCCCTCGGTTGGGACCGAAGGGCAAAAGGGAGTAAGGGCACTCCCGCCTGTGGTCAGAAAAGGGCAGGTGCCTCATAAAAAAAGTCTAATCGGTCCCCTGGTGCGAGCCATCAGAGAGAGGGAGGCCCTGTGGCTCTGAGTGGCTGAGACATCGGCCTCACAGGTCACCCGGCCCAGGTTCGAATCCCATCAGAGGGTCGGCCTCGCTGATGAAAGCTAACAAGCTGGAAATGGCCATCCAAAGCTCTCTTTCTTTACCAGCTTGTAAAACCTCTTTGCCGTCTATTAAAAAGTGTGTCGCTTAGCGATAAGCCTGCAAAGCTCCTAGTCTGGGACCGAAAGGCAAAAAGGGAGTAGTCCACTCCCTTCTGTACCTCACATGTCACCCAGCCCAGGTTCGAATCCCACCAATGGATTCTGCCTCGCTGATGAAAGCTAAGAAGCTAGAAAGGGCCGCTGAGACGCCCTTCCTTTCTTTGTCGGCTTGTAAAAAATGTCTTGCTGTAATAAAAAAAAATGAGGTCAACCCAAATTCAGTTTGCTTTCACCTCAGTATTTGGCAGAGGCGAAAGGAGTCTCAGAATGGCAGAAGCAGTCTTGCCGCTTCTGTTACAAGCCCCACGCCTCCTGAGTCACAACACAACATTGTGTGCCCATCCAAATGGGGCAATGCGAGATGCTTGCGGATGCTGATGACTCAGCCTGACCCGCTTCTTCCTCCTGGCATCGGAGCCAAGCGGGGCTTTTGGCCCAGTAAATGATCGCATCCTTGCACTAAACCACTGACAGCAAAGCCTTATTGTTTTTTTTTTCAAAAAAGTTTTTTTTAAAAAAAATTAGTTTCAATTGCAGATGTGAATTCTATCGAGCAAGGTCTGAATGAATTCCTGAATTATTCAATTGAATGAATAAGCCAACTGTGCTGCAAAGAGATACACGGCCTTTATTTGGGCGTCAGCCACGGATGTTCACACGAAATATGGGAAATGTGGAAAAAGAAATTGCGTTCTCGATGGGAAAGATATGACTGGGTTGTATCTGTCTATTCATATTTGCAGGTTTTACAAGTTTGGGGTGGGATGGAGGGGACAGCAAAAAATAGGTCTGGAGATCAGTGAGTCTGTCTTTCACGCCCCAAATTCCCACAATGCTAGGTTGTTATTTGCAAGACTCATAAAACAAATTTCAAGAATGGACATTTTGGGAGGCTGTGTAGAAAACCAGGGATATATGGTAGACACAAGAATGTACAGCAAGGAAAGTGTAAGTAAACAAAGCTTTCTCAGCAGGTGCATTAGAGGATCAATTATAGTTGCATGTTAGGGACTATTTGTAGCAGAATCTAACAAGCCGGGTGGTGCTCCCTTCCTCTTAATCTCTATGAGAAGAAGAAGCGAGATGCTTTTTCAGGTTACACTTCTGGGCCAGACTCCAATTTCTCTTATCTTCTGGCTGTCTTGGTTGTGCCTCTTCCTCCTGTTCTTCAAGATTATACTGTATGTTTTGCCCTTTATACGAGGGCAATTCGCGGGGGGGGGGGCCTCCACCTGGTTATCATTGACAAGACCCTGACAGATGCAGAACTTTTATTACACACATTAGAAAACTACAACATGACATGACTTTTCGACATCATCGCCATCAAATGGAGGCCCTTGTCTTCACGTCTTACAAGGTTTGAAATTCCTCCGGCAAAGAAATCTCCCTCCTGGCAATGAAGCCAGAAGAGGCGGGAGACGTTCAGCACCAAATCTGGGCTATGGGGGGAGAAGGATCAAAAACATCCCAACGGAACTGCTCCAAATGTTCTTGAGTGCGTCTAGCAGTGTGCGGGCGAGCATTATCGTGAACCAGCATCACGCTGGTTGTCAGCATGTCCCCTTGCTTGCGTCGCGCGACTTCGATGATGACAACGCGCTGATGGTGTTCCAGGGTGGCATCATTCCCAGGAAGGAGATTTCATTGCAGAAGGGATTTCAGACCTTGCAAGACGTGATGGAAAAGGGCCTCCATTTGAATGACAGTGATGTCAAAAAGTCATGTCATGTTGTAGTTTTCTAATGTGTATAATAAAAGTTCTGTATCTGCGAGTGTCTGCCGTTGATAACCAAACGGAGGGGTTTTTCCGAATTGCCCTTGTGTCTTCACAGTCCTTAGCATTAGGTATGCTGGGTGGGGTTGTTAGGTGTTGTTGAACCTCAGGTTCTCGATTTGAAGGAACTCAGAGCCGTGTGTTTACTTAAGACAATGATAATAGGGATTTCTGCTTGGGTGGGGGTTGGACTAGAAGACCTCCAAGGTCCCTTCCAGCTCATCTGTTCTACTGTTATTCAATTGCTGCAACACCAGATGAAGAACAGTTGTATTGTCACATCTTCTTTTTTCCCCTCGCTCTTGCACAAATTAACCCAAACTCCCACAGGAGAAGCAATACCCTGAATTAACAGGAAAAAAATTACAGTGTATCTGCTAACAAAAGGCACCACTGTTTTTGACACATTGGAGGAATATGTTCTTGTTGTTGTTACAACAGCTGAGATGCGTCTGGTTGCTAATCTTAGCCTATTTTGGATTGGGGAATTTCAAAATCCACAGAGATAGGGATACGGGCAGAGATACGTATGCTCTCTAGTCGGAGCTCCCCTGGCAGTTTATTTCTAGATCAGGCCTGCCTCCCTGAAAAGCGATAGGCCTAGTGCAATTTGCGATGAAGTGATCTCCTTCCGAGGAAACTGCAGGAACTCCTCAACTTACAACAGTCTGTTTAGTGACTCTGAAGTTACAGCAGCACTGAACAAAGTGACTTTTTTCCACACTTAAAACCATTGCACCATCTCCAAAATTTAGATACTTGCTGACTGACTCGTATTTATGATGGCTGCCACTGTTTCCACGGTCATGTAATCCTTTTCGGTGGCCTTCTGACCAGCAAAGTCCATGGGGGAAACCAGATTCTCTTTAGGACTGTGTTGCTGACTTAACAACTGCAGTGATTCGCTTAACAACTGTGGCAAGAAAGGTGGTAAAATGGGGCAAGATTCACTTTACAGCTGCCTATGACTTGAAGGCACCGAAAAACAAAAAACATCCCCCCCCCCCCGGCCGCTTCTCAAAGTTGTATTTGCTGGTTTGCATTTCTTCTGTTCTCCCATCAAAAATCACTTTATAACCATCCCCCAATTAATGCACTTTGCCAAGCTGAAGATTCTTCCGGGCCGTCATATAGTTGGCCATCAGCTTTACCACACTTAGCCATTCCTGGACGATCTCCAGAAGCTAAGCAAGATTGGGCAGGGATGGGATACCCCCTGATGTCCGTACTTCAATTCTCAGATGTTGAAACAAAATTCCCAGGAGGAGGCGGCTGTAAACATTTGTCGTATTGGTGCAAACGATGGACATTAAACATGTTGGTGAAGAAATCTTAAGGCCGTATAATCTGATCTTGTCCAGCTATAATCTCATTTTGCTTATGCTCTATGTGTGTGTGTGTGTATGTATATATGTATGTGTGTGTGTGTGTATGTGTATTATTTAGACTTATATGCCGCTTCACAGTGCTTTACAGCCCTCTCTATGCGGTTTACACAGTCAGCCCCCAACAATCTGGGTCCTCATTTTACCGACGTCAGAAGGATGGAAGGCTGAGTCAACCTTCAACTTTTGATGGCTGATGGCAGATGGCGGTCGGCAGAAATAGCCTGCAGTACCGCTTTTAACCACTGCACCATCCTGGCTCTCTATATACTGTATACTGTATATACAGTTCCAGGAAGAAATTTTATACTTATATGTTTTTGAATTATGGAATCTGTTATCTCGTGAAAACTTTGGCTCTATCAGCCTCAGGCAAGGCCAAGAGGCTAATTTTACACAACCAGACAGAAACTTTACACATTTTGAGGATTAGATCCAGGATATGAGTTTATTCTCCTTTTTTTAAGTTTCTGTGCTCTAAAAATGAGAAAATCGATCAATATGTTTCTTTTAGTTCTAGATTTATTTATAAGTTTGACTTAAGTTTATTATCTGTAGTTGGTTTAACCTTATTGTCTGTAGTTATCATTTTTTCTGTTAATTTTTAATTTCTTGGGGGAGGAATCAGTCCAATTTTAAAATTTTGTTTTTTAAATAGGGGCCAGCTGGAGTTTCTCACTCACTGTTAGAAAGTTTCTCCTTAATCCCAGGTTGCTTCTCTCCTTGATTAGTCTTCATCGATTGTTTCTCGTCTTGCCTTCAGCTGCTTTGGAGAATGGGCGGACCCCCCCTTCTTTGTGACAGCCCCTCAAATACTGAGAGACTGCTATCATGCCCCCTTAGTCCTTCTTTTTTCTAGACTAGCCATACGCAATTCCTGCAACTGTTCCTCATATGTTTTAGTCTCCAGGCCCTTAATCATCTTATTTGCTCTTCTCTGCAATTTTTTGGGGGGAACCTGCCTGGAAGATCATCAAGCAAGACCTCCCATCTCTCGACCCTCTTGAGACAATCTGTTTCTCCAAGTCTGACGGAGTTGGGAAATCAGTGTCTACTAAAGTCTATTCATTGCAACCCTGATACTAGCATTCATCCAGGTGCATGTCCATCAATCTTCCTGAACCTGTTTATTAGACCAGAAGAAGCCAGATTTTCAACAATGGGCTTGTCTCCTGCATTTTGAAGTGTCCACAGAAACTATTTGGGGCATGGTAGTTAGATGCTTGGAGCAGAATCCTTTGGCTGGAAAGCATTTTTTCATTTTGCAGCTCAAATTTGTAAATCTCGTAGGGCATAAACCGTCTGAATTTACTTTCCTTGTTTGTGACACCCCCTCTATGGGGAACTAACCGTGCATCAATTACCGTTAGCCCATGGAGACACAACTGAAACAAGCTTAAACATGAATTCCATCATCCAGAAATTATAATCTTTTAATAAATCCATATCCAGAAATTCACCAAGAAAGCAGTATCTAATATAAATGGCCCCAGACTTTGAAAACTTCTGTGAAAATGGTTAGTATTGGATTTTTTTTTAGTATTGTGTAAAGGGGTCTTACCCGTTTGCATATATTTGCATGCATGATAGTTGGTTGCATGAAAGACCACACAGCAGGTGCCTATCCAACTCCTAAGGATAAGCAAAACCTGGTGGAAATGTAATATTCCAACTTTTGTTAGGTGAGATTCTCCGCATCGTTTGACTCCTTCCATGAATCCCAAAGCAGTTCTGCTGCTGGAGGGCAACATTAGGTCAACCTAGGCTTCCAAAAGATCCTGAAAGGCAACCTTTAACAAGATCACTACCCTTTATTTTTGTAATGTAATGTCTTGTTTGTATTTGTTTGTATTTTAGCTGGCTGTAAACCGCCCTGAGTCCATCAGGAGAAGGGCGGTATATAAATGTAGTAAAACTTAAACTTAACCTTCCAACTGAAAGTCCAGTTCCAGATAACCCCTCCCTCCCAATTGAAGAAGGTGTAAGGTGTTGATGCTCCTTGGAAAATGTAAAACAGGCGTTGAGGAGGCGGAGCTGCTCAAATAAATCTAAGCCGGACTATAAAAAGCTGTAAATTGCTTTGGGTCAGAACCTGGTCAAAGAATGTATTCTTTGGTTGCTGTCCATGGTTCTGAATATACAAAGCTGTGTCTGTTGTAGACCCCCATAACCGTCCCCCAAGGCCTTGTCCCTGTCCGTTGCACCCTTGCATCCTTCAGCTGTCCTGAAGCCTTGTTTACCTGGATCATTTTCAGCTGAGCCAACAGAGGGCCATGTCCCCACATGTCCTCCAATGAACCAAAAGATGCATCTTCACGTGTTCTTTCCGTGCAGCTCGTTGCGTCCAGTTTTTAAGGGCTGGGAATCCTGGTATGCATTTCCACATCTGTGAACTCCTGGGTGTTTTGTGTTCTCTCTGGAGATGTGGTGATGGGAGATATAACGTGCTTTAAGCGGAGGAGCATTGTGAACAGAAGAATGAGCAAGATGGCTAGCAGGGTCAGGAATAGCCCCACATACATGTACAAGTTAGAATACTTATCTGCGATTGCTGCTTCTGTAGCCGATGTTGGCCGTGGGTGAGCACGGCCAGTAAGATTTCCATGGTGTCTGAAAACAAGTTCAGTCATTGCTGACTCAGGCCTTGTCCATTCTCCTCTGTTCACTCCTAAACACGGTGCTACTTTTTTATACACAGTCCAAGAAAGGAGTCCTTGTTGGATTCGTGCATTGGAGATACTATAAGCTCTTTTCATGGACAGTCATCGTCTCCGAAGACTTGGCTTGCTCTGTGAAATAGAAGACCCAGATCATCATCATCATCATCATCATCATCATCATCATCATCATCATCATCATCAATCATTTCTCCTGGAAATAAAAACACACATCTGAGATTTGTGAGGGATTTTCAGTCATCAGCATTGCACAGGAAATGATGTATCAACCGAAGGCTTAGCCAATACCAATATTGGGCTGTTTTTTCATCAGAATCTTTGATCTTCATCAGAAAAGTAAACATCAGTTAAATTCAGGCTGAGCAACCACAGTGAGACTTTTTTCCATTTTTGACTTCAAACGTTTATTGAGATTCTCAGTCCTCCAGGTCAGGATTGTCCCAAAGGTACTTTTTCAAAAGACAACTGGACTTTCTTGTTTTTTTTCCTTGAAGATGTTTTGCTTCTCATCCATTCTTCAATTCAGAAATGAAAAAAACTTCTTAGACAAGAAGCAAAATGTCTTCAAGGAAGAACAAAGAAAGTCCAGTTGCCTTTTGAAAATAACAACTTTGGATTTAACTTCAGACCTTTGTTCCGTATTTTATTTTTAAATCGAGTGACACAGGGTGAGGTAATTAAGAGATATTTCAATTAGCTTCGTGTTCTGCAATGGTTCTCCATCTCTATTTTCTCATTTTTAGCGGACTTCTTCACAATTGCTGAGAATCCCAGTTGGCTACTTAATAAACTTGTGTTGTTTTAATTGTAGCTTCTTTCAATGTCATAAATCAAAATCAGTTCTTTATTGTGGTTTTATATTAAGGCCTTCTGATGCTCTGAGCCTGTCAACAATCCCAAATGTACTGTAAAAATAATACAGAATTACTGCATGGATATTGAGATATTTGTGAATCATTGAAATGGAGTAAGTGATTCCCATTCTGATATCTTCAACCATACTGACCATGAATTTGGGTAGATGGTGCCAAATGTATGTTGTGCTGTATTATAGAAGACCCTTGGTGATTAAAGATATAGATTAAGACCAGGGGAGTCTCCAAATTTGTCAACTTTAAGACCTGTAGACTTCAACTTCCAGAATTCCTCAGTCAGCATGGCTGGCTGGGGAATTCTGGGAGTTGAAGTCCTCAAGTCTTAAGGTTGCTAGGTTTGGAGATCCCTGGTTTAGAGAGGCAACTCTGTCTAAAGGCTGAAGGAACCACGCGAAGAAGACTTCTGTTGCCTTCCCTTGGGCAATGAAATGGCGTCTGATCAAATTTGCCTTGTTATTTCTTCAAGATTTTCCCTTGCCTGTTCTAGAACCTTTGGGAAGGACCCTAACCCTAACCACTGTGATTCATTTAATAGCCATGAGGGAAATAAAGGTTGCAAGATCATACACGACTCCCTTAAC